>MU266389.1:0-135690 GCA_021014945.1 Leucogyrophana mollusca | reverse complement strand
CCCCCCCACCCATGTAGATGTCAAAGAATTCATTACCAGTCGACGGTATGAGACACTGAGCCTCCATCGCGTCCTTCAAGGCTTTTGCACTTCGGAATGTGACTGGCTCATGCCTCCCGGTCCGGCCGCTAAAAAACAAACCAGGGTTTCTGTGACTGATAGTCTAAAGCGGCGCGAACTTTTGGAAGAGTTTATCTTCTGGTATTTTGACTCCTTTCTCCTGCCACTGCTCAAGGTGCGTTATTCACGAGGAATCAATTTTGTCATTCACCGGGTGACCGCGAATCACCAGACGACGTTTTATGTTACAGAGTCGTCGGCTTTCCGCAATCAAGTGTTATACTTTCGCCAAGATGATTGGGAGACTTTATGTGCACCTCTCATCGACCGTCTCAGCGAGAAAACGTTCCAGGAGATAGAACGTGTACGACCCTTGTACACTGATTTGATTAGTTGCTCATTTGGTTCGACAGCACGAGGCCGAAGAGATTCTACGTCAGCGAAGGCTAGGATTCTCCTTCGTTCGCCTATTACCGAAGGAAACTGGGGTACGACCTATTGTCAACCTCAGACGTAGACACACGAAGAAGGTAGGTTTACCCTCGCGCATTGGAGATTACGACTTTGAAACTTCGCAGGGCACATTCACTGGCCCGGAATTATCGATCAACCAAATACTGCAGACCACGTTTCAAATACTGACCTACGAGAAGGTGAGCGATCTTCGAGCTGGCCGCGACAGACGACGGAGTCTCAGATATTTCGAGCAGGAGCGGCAGCCGGAGCTTCTTGGGGCCTCGGTATTTGGACCCAACGAAATTTACACCAAACTTAAAGCTTTCAAAAATAGGCTATCGAGCGATGCCCCAGGTAGTTCATTGTACGTCAGATTCGATGCACTTAGATACAAGAGGGTCACGATTACACCAGGCCGAAGCTCTATTTTGTCAAAGTCGATGTTCAGGCATGTTTCGATACCATTGACCAATCGACACTTCTTAGGATTTTGCGGGATCTAATATCTGAGGTAAGACCACTGCCCGCTAAACCTCGACCGATGGTCGGTCACTGACTGTCAACCGTGAACTTCGGAAAGGACAACTACATGATTCAGAAATATGGGCAGATTACCCCAGCAAGTGGGAAGATCAAACGGAACTATGTTAAAAAGGCCTATCCAGATGGTCAGTTAACAGGTCCTACATAGCTTTTTTGCCTTACCGAATCTTTTTCGCAGACGAGCATCCACATTTTCTAAGCTATGCTCGGGACCTTGCCAGTGTCCTTCGACAAACCATCTTTGTTGATCAGGTACTTTGGTTCAGGCTTCTCCGGGCAAAATAAACGCCAATATACTGTCAATTAGGTCCAGTATACTTTCGAAAGCAAGCGTGTGGTTTTGCAATTGCTCGAGGAACATATCAACGAGAACTTGGTGAAGGCAAGTGATATTTCGGATTGTCACTCTGTGCTACAAGTGAAAAATTCCTAGATTGGACAAAAATATTACCGTCAGGTTGTCGGGATACCCCAAGGATCTGTACTATCAACCCTTCTTTGCTCATTTTGCTATGGCGACCTCGAGAAGCAGTCGTTCAAGTTCACCGAGGATCCGCAGAGCGTATGTGCCCTTCAACTGTATAGTCTCGGAGCCTTCACAGCCATGTTTCGCAGTTGTTGCTGAGATTGGTCGATGATTATCTACTCATCACCACCAGTCTCTCGAAAGCAAAGAAATTTCTGGACATGATGAACGAAGGCAAGGCAACCATCACACGTAATGTCCGAGTCGGGGAAAGATGACGAACCCGGCATGCAGGCCATCCCGAGTATGGGTGTATAATTTCGAAAGAAAAGACTATGACAAACTTCGACTATGACACGCAAATTATGAACGTCACCCAACCCAATCAGAAATGTGAGTGCTCTCGCCATCCCGAGCTGACTTGAGAAAGTCTTATTGCTGTGGTAGATTTTCCGTGGTGTGGTCTTTTGATTAATATGGCAGATCTATCTGTCCTCGCAGATTATTCGAGATACCGTAGCATACGTACGTGATTCATCCTCCAGCGAAGGACTGCCTCTCACTATTTCACGATTGCAGGCATAGAGGACGCACTGACTGTCGTCAAGGGGCGTCGGCCAGGTGTAACCTTTGTATACAAGATAATGCAGTACGCACCTCGTTTTCACGAACTGCTTTCCGGAATATTTAGATTGTCTAGGTTGGCTAAATACAGGAGTCATATCATATATTTCGACAGCGGCTTGAATGACGAGCGGACAGTCATCCTCAACATATACCAGAACTTTGTTGTCACCGCCATGAAGATGCATCACTACATCCTGAGCTGGGGTATCAACGTCTCGAAGAGCGCGACCTTCATCTACAGTGCGTGCAGCCTATAAAACATACCTCGCTAGAGCACATCCCAGCTTTCCCACAGATACAGTGCGCCAGGTAATCCGGTATGCCTTTTCAATTCTCCGAACGAAGTCCCGCAGCAAAGTTTCGCGAGCAAGCGAGGGGAAGTGTGACGTGAAAAAGGAAATCGTTATATGGTGAGTGTTGCATACCACGCTACCTGCATATTTTGATTCAATGGTAAAAGGTTGGGAACACATGCCTTCCACGCTGTGCTGTCCATGAAACCAGCCCTATACACCTCTTCAGTACTCAAATCACTGGCCTTTGAACTTTCATTGGCCAAGAATAAGCGGGTGGGGAGGCGATTTCGAGGCGTGGTCAGTGAGGCTTTAGAGGGGATGAGAGGGGTACAGTTCTGAAACGCCCTGAGGTGAGCTTGGCGAAGTCGCATAGTACTACGGCATTGTTCGGGTATCGGGAAGACGTGAGATTCCTTCTGGTCGAAGAGTGTCTGAGTGCCTATAACTGAACAAATCACCGCCCAAGTACAAGCTCGATGCGTATTTGGAGCTCGTGACATCTGTCTATAGGTTCCTCGGGTCGTCATCGGCCAGTCAGCACACCTACATGTCATTAGACGACTACAGAAAGGAGATGATGGTTTTTCGACTGGAACTTTGGAGGCCATGGCGCCGGGTTGCATACCATAGTCCACGTGCCAAGGAGCAGGGAGGGAACGGCCGAAACGGCCTGGAGGAACAACTCCGCTGGGGGAATGTCCGGAATAACTTCTTGCCTGATTGCATGCGTCCAACACTATGGGAGTGTGTGCGGTGTGTGTGCAGCAATGTGAAGCAGATTCAACATTGTCTGGTGCGATCGTTCATATGGACCTTGGTTGCTACAGTCATGCGAGTTCCAAGACAATCGTGAAAAATGAGGATATGCGTTTATCGTGCGCGTGTGCGTCAATGCATGCCGGAATACCAGACAGACCCGACGGTATGGCAGACCGCGGATATCATCTACCGTCCGAACGTGACCGTAGATTTTTGAACCCCCGTCTCGCCACGAACGAAGAACTGTTCCGTCGAGACGAGCGCCTCCCTATTCACGTGGTTCACTCGTGGTGCTATCCGTGCGCACCACATCATCCGAGGCACTCGGGGTCCAGCCTTGGGATATGGAATTACAGTCTTTGTACCTCGTGTTACATCGCAAGTGACTTGCGATGTGGTCGACCGACTGTACGGGCCATGGTTGGAAGGTTGAAGGTGGACAATTCAACACCTGGGGGTTGGATATGCGCGCTGGGTCGGTATACAGTCCTACTAGTAAGTAGTACGTAGCTATCGATCTCATGTTCGTGTGTGGGCCTGTTATGTAGCACTGCACGTGACTGGCAGAAGTATGGTGGTGTGCAAGCAATTAAACTTCCAGGGTACTAGTAGCTTGCAAGGCAAGAGGGTATAGCACCGCCAAACAACACGCTGTTGTCGGTTTGCAGAATCATATCCGCGATAGTAACTGTCCTTATAATCTCGCGTCCGCCAAAGGTTTTCTGCTCTTCAGACTTCCCGCTCAAACTTGCTTCTTCATAGACGGAGCAGACAAAGTTGACGGAATTATTTCGATGCCTCGGCTGTCGTTCCTTGCCTTTCTACTTCTTCCTTTGCTCGCTCTATCACTGGCATATTATGTCCAGTCAGCAACTTCCCCGCTCGGCCCAGCACCCCACCTCGGTTTCGGCCTCAAACTCAACATTCCCTTAGCTCTATCGAGCTTTATTGCGTATACTCAAGCAGCCGTACAAGCTCCCTTTAACCCTACTTCGCAGCCACCTGTAAATGTCGATATGCAAATCCCCCACCCAGCAGGTACGGTGGAACAGGCAGACCCAAGCCCACCGTTTACCCGGCGTATCATTGCTGTGGGGGATCTGCATGGTGATATCGTGAATGCTGCCCGTGTGCTCCAGATGGCTGGCGTCGTGGATGCCGAACTCGCATGGAGCGGGAATGTTGATGTGCTGGTCCAAACGGGTGATATCATTGATAGGTGCGTGCAGCTTTTTTTTGCGATCGAACATATCTAATCGCTGCTCTTGTTTTCCTCAGAGGTGACGATACAATAGAGCTTTTTGAGTGGTTTGACGAACTCAGAGAGCAAGCTCATGGTGTTGGCGGAATAATAGTGTCACTCCTAGGAAACCACGAAGTGATGAATGCCATTGGTACGCACGTCTACTCATATGACCGCCAAGACTGTCTCTGACACCAGCTTCGTGTACAGGCGATTGGAGGTAAGTATGTAAATTCATGTTGCATCCGCAATTAAATTGGAGGTGATAGATACGTTTACCCATCGGAAATTGACACCTTTGGGTCAGTTGCTGCGCGACAGAAGGCTCTCTCCACAGGCTGGCTGGGAAACACCTGGGCTGCAAATTACACTATTGCAGCGAGGCTGCCGCTTCATGCCTCACTCGGACCTCCCAACACGGATTACCCACCCCCAAGCTCAAGTGCATATGCTGCCGCGAATGCAGGGCCACTCTCGCATGCTGCGTTCGCTTTTGTTCATGGTGGACTTGCTCCCACGTATCCGAACCTCTCACCGTTCCCAAGTGCAATCAACAATATCGGAGCATCTCTTCTGCGAAAACTAAGGAGCCGCGTCCCACAACCTCCACCGCATCCTCCAAGTGCGTACCCCGGCCTGCCGGCGAACACAACACGCGAAGAGGCACGGCTTTACGGCGCAGATGGGCCGCTATGGTACCGTGGCTGGGCAGAGGAAGCAGAGACAACCGTGTGTCCACAGGTGGATGAGGTGCTCCAGAAAACAGGTACACGGAGGTTGGTGATGGGCCATACGCCGGACTTTGAAAGGATAGTGTCGAGGTGCGGCGGTAAAGTGATCATTATCGACACAGGTCAGTGAGCATACCATAAGGCGTGTGTTGGGGTGGTGTGCTGACATGTGACGGTTTATTGTGCAGGAATCTCGCATGCATATGGGGGTAAACTGTCGGCGCTCTCGATAGAGTATACTCTTACGCCGGTGAAAGGCGGAGGAAAGAAGGAACAGGAAGTCATCAAGGCTTTATACGCTGATCAGGATGATGAGCTCTTACTGGTGGAGTCCCGGGACCTGATGGAAGACTTTTGAGAGGTCCGATGGACGTCTGTCATGGACCTACGATAATATCCGCGATCGCGCCTCATCGACCATTGGTGGGGTGACGTCGTCGAAGTGGATGACGTCAGCGAGCAGCGTGCTCAAGATGGCAATTGCTATTCCATTCCAGACCAAGTGCGTTGGCTGGGACTCCTATTTATACGCTGTATGTACTAGCTCAAATTCTAGTCATCCTTTCTCGATTTCATAGTTCGCCTTTCTCCTGAGTCAATGTCGGATCGCCCCTCTACCGCGTCCAGTGAGAAAAGCATCTATTTTGACGCACCCGTCATGCATTTCTTTTCATCCAACGAGCGCAACCGAAACGCTAACGACAACGACAACGCCAATGCCAGCCGCAGAGAGCAGGAGCGAGATCAGGATTCTGGCGCGTTCTCACACAGCGCGGTCGCAAACCACCAACCAGGCGTGGACGATAGCGCAGAAGCGATTAATGGCGAGCCCAACGGCAGCGCTAGCAATGGTCCAAAGAGCCAACGACTATCACGCTCTTACCTACCTCCTCAGCAAAATGTGAACCAGCCTGCAAGGTCGAGTATGTCGCCAGATGGTAGGCCCCTGAATGGGCCGCCAAGCGTAGACGGTAGTAACCTCGAGAAACCTCAGCGCGCGCAAGGCGAACGCAGGACTCCGTCTCTCCGCTCTCTTCCTGAATCTGCTGGAGGCGGCATCGACTCTGCTGCAAGTAATGCAGGTGGAGGGGTAGGAGGTGGAAGTACGTTGAGCAAGAAAGCTTCAGTCCGTACCGCTCGCAGCAATCGTACTGCAGGTACGACTGCTGGCGCAACTGCGGCCTTCGGGAACGGCGCCGCACTTACCGGTCCAAACGCTGAGCCGGACGTAGACGACACTGTCTTGTATCGAGGCGCGACAGCCGAAAGATCTTTGAGTAAGAAACAGAGAGACAGAATCGTCAAGGACGAACGTGCGTATACCCATTTTCTGAATACTCGAATGCAGGCTAACCTATATCGCAATAGAGAAGGAATCAAAACGCTTTTCGAAGCTTCTGAAGACCGAATCGACTGCAGAGAAAGCTGCACTTAGCTCTGCTCTCAACACCCTCGCATCGCTACAAGCACTCCACAAGGCTGCTATCAAACGCGAGAGCAAAGCCGAAGCAGCACATGCTAAAGCTCTCGCTGCTGCGCAGAAGGCCGAAAGCAGGTTTCATGAAGAGAAAGCCCGGGCTGCCGAGGAACGCGCGCGCGCGGAGGCTCGGGTAGCTGAGGAGCGGGCTCGATGGGAAGGTAGGGAGGCAGAGGTAAGGGCCCAGCAGGAGCGCGTCGACTCGGAGAGGGGTACAGTCAAGGAGATGGAGGAAAGGGTTGCAGAGTGCGCTAGGGAAGTGGAACGGTTACGGATCGTGAAAGGGACTGACGAAGTGAGTTCCTGTTATGTATCCTGTGAAACATCATAAAACTGACATATTGCAGCGCGAGCGACAGGCAAAGATGGTAGAGCTTACTGGGCGCCAGCCTTGAGCTCCAGTGGATGCTTGAAGGACACGGCTTTTCATGATTCACGATCATATACGACGGATCATCTATAGACTTCCATGCACTCCATCGTTGTAGTACATCTACTCACTGCCGTGCGTCGACCTCTTTGGGTTGTTTAAGTCAGTCCTCGAATGCAAATACAACGTACCATATCATAAACATCACCGACACTGGCAGGCTGGGATAAATCTCAACATCAGGAAGAATGTAAAGAAGTGATTCCGTGTTCCATAGATGTGACTTCCGATTCCTTGAAATATGTGTAGACTTACAACTTACCCCTCCATGTCGACGCTCAGGGTATTCCCTCTGTCCATTGAGGCGGCGCCGACACTGCACCCACCAAATAACCCGAACCTAATCCACCCGCTTAACAAACCTCAATGGGACGTCTCTCACACCCATCGTGAGTGCCAACGTTGCCTGCATTACGCGCGCACGCCATTCTTCCCGGGTCTCCAACGCATCTTTTCCGCCAGGCTCCGCAGTTCCTTTCGATACTACCGCCAGAAGCGGTTCGACACGCCAGTCGCGCAGGAGGAGGGAGAGGAGGCAGACGGTTTCTGTCGCTGCGAATTTGCGGCCGAGGCAGGTTCGCGGACCTGCGTGCGTGTGAATAAAGACGTTCGTTGGGGCGGCGGTGAGTGGTAGGTAAGAGCGGGAACATGAGCGAGTTAGTGGGTAAGCCTGTGAATATCACATGCGAAATCAACGAGAGGCACTCACCAACACTAAACGCGGTAAACTCCTCCGACTCCGTCAAATCTTCTTTCTCGTCCCCTGTTTTGGCATACCATCGCGAGGGGCGGTATTCTTCTGGTTCGGAGAAGTAATTCGGGTTGTATTCTAGAGAATGGGAGGGACGTGTCAGTTGGAGGTATTAGGTCCAAGTGATGGTGGTGATACGTACGTACGCCAACCATATCCACCACGATCTATATACACCAGTACGATATGGTAAGATTCCGAGATTGCGATGTACAGAGGACTTACGTGGGTCCCTTTCTTGACGGGAAGCACAGACTTAACGTCATCGAGCTCGAGGGTGAGTGTGGTGTCCTGCTTGGCCTCTCGGATGAGGAATACACCAGATGCTGTGAGCGGGAAATAGTTGCAGTCGTGGTGAGAGTACAAATAAAAGCAAGCTAAGCACAATATCAAGAAAGAGAGCGCGATCGAGGCACGTACGGAACATTCTCACGCCCTCGTAAAATGCAGCAAGGACCTTGTCAAGGCGAGTATAGTCTTCTAGGAGCTATGCGCGGACCATCAATGTACGGCAAAGATAAACAGAAAGCAGACACCTACCACTTGGCCGCCCTCCCTTCCCCCGATGACGTCCCTCACTTGCGCCGCGACCTCGTCTTGTATGTCCTCGTGCAAAGCAAGGAAGCCGAGGGTAGCAGCAAGTGTATGGGCAGTCGTCTCTGCAGCAGTAAAGAGAGAAGTGTAAGGACACGAGTTCGTATTACTTTTCTGATGCGTGTGTGAAACGACGCACCGTGCCCAGCGAACATGAGAGCAAATACATTCCCGATCTGTTGTGCGACGTTAGTGCATCCAGATTAGATTTGGTTCGATAGCAGATTGCTCAAATGGACAATATTCACAGTACATTGATAAATGGCGTAGAGACCAAGAGGGAAAACGATTACAAAGCACGTACCAGCTCCTCGTCGCCCAGCGCCATCTTTCCGCCCTCGTCCTCGCTCGCTTCCACGAGGAGGGAGAAGACGTCTTTCTCCCTGGTCCCGGCGGAATGCATCGCTTCCTTGCGAGCACGTACCTGCGCGTGCATGAAGGCACGCATGGTGTCGTATGCGCGTCGCGTATGTTGGACCCTGAGAGGAATTGTACTAGTTCATTTTTTTTTGTCTTGTCGCAAAACGCACCGTTCAAAAGGCAACTTCCACGCCCACCCCGGAGCGGCTATCGCAAATGTATTGGTGCGAGCGATAATCTGTATGCAGTCCTGGATAGAGAGCTCGTCGCCGTGGGAAGGAGGTGCGGCCCAGGTGAAGGGAAGGCCGAAGCCGCAAGAAGCGATGATGATGAGGGTAAATTTGAAGGTGAGCTTTTGGACGGAGGGGACGTCGATGGTGTGGCGGTTATTCCAGCCCTCTGCTTCGAGTAGATCGGCGTAGAGATTTTGTGAGGCCGTCCATACGAGGGCGTAGCTACGGAGACGATCTTGTCAGAATAAAGCTTTGACAAGTACAAAGGACGGACGTCTGATTGTTGAAGGCGGGACCCATGATTCTCCTGTGCTTCCTCCACAAGTCCCGCTCTGCGGCGACGATGTTAGGGCCCCAGAAGAGGAAGGCGGCACTCATGGAGTCGGTTTTCCCAAAGGTGGCGGATTTGTGGCCGGCTGCTACCACTTGACGAGCGACGTCCATGGACCGGGTGTAGAGAGTGGGAGCACCGTGGATGAACGGTATGACGGAGACGGTGTCGCTACAGTACTGTGCGTAGATGTTACGCGTGTGCCTCCATGTCCAAGTGAAGAGCAGACCGGGGTTCCATGATGACTCTGGGAAGAGAACGCCAGGGAGAGAGAGTGGCTGGAACGGTATTATAATTCCAGGTAGAAAGTTGACAGCCTGCGTATCGTTAGATATCCCCTCGTCGCTGCCGTCGGGCCCGTGCACGTACCTTGAGACCAACAACAAGCTTGGCAGCACGAGAGAGAGTGACAAGCGCAAGAGCCGTGACTGCTGCGGTTCTCCAGTTAACGGCATAGTCATCGGTCAGGGTGAAAACATTAAATGAAATGCCCATTCTGGCGTAGCTCGATCGTTCGCTAAACAACGATCGAGATGTACGTGTTCAGCCGCACTTGCCCTAATATGGTAGTGTCTTTTCCGCCCCGCCCTGTGGACTCGAACTGTCTCTTCAGCTCAGGATTCCATCATTATTTAGAAGGAACAACCGTCCTCCTATTCCATGGTCTGCCTATGGGAAACTATAGGCCGACCTGATGAAATGCTCATCGGATTCTTAATACCTTCTCAGGTCGGAAAAGTATGTACTTATGCACTGTTTACCACATCACGAATCCGACGAAGAACATGGTAGAACGGAGGTCAAAGAAGATAAGCACCGTCATGGTTTATTCGAATGGTTTCTACCGTAATTGATGACCACCCCTCATCACGATCCCAGAATTCGGACTTGAACAACGAACAGCCTGTCCAAATGCCTTCCCTCCCATCAACCACTCGCACACACGCCAGTTTTACACTCTAGTTCACTGTCAGGGACATGCTGATGGAAATACTGCCCCAGCGTCCCCGCCAGCCAGCGGTGTCACGGTCACCGCATACAAAAAAAGACCAAGTTTTACTCGCGGCTGGTCAGTCTGTGGTTGTCTTCTGGCTATCATGATTAACGGGGGCGGAGAGCAACCGTCAACGATGCCATCGTGGTTTCATCAGAAGCCCGGCAAGTGTTTGAAGGCCTGATGCCGGACACACGATTAATCGCCCAAGGGTTGTCGTGTTTCATGTTTGATGCCGTCGAGCGCGCGCCAACGATCAATCGTGGATGTGGAAGTGTTTCAGGGTGCTCGGGCCGATCCAACAGACTCAGAGAAGTGACGTATATATATCAACCAACCCCTCAAGTGCTCTCGGCCCTGAACTTCTCGCTATGTCGGACTCGGATTCTCTCATCCAAGCTCTCTATCAAACTCAATCTCTCAACCACCTCGCAAGTGAGCATTGAATCGATTAAATATTCGCTGCCTCACGGTGTACATGTTGTCAAATCCGACCCACCTACTCGTATGGTTTCTCTCCAGTGGCGACGGGAGCTGCAGTCATGTATGACCAAGGCAAGTGCATCGTATCTCCAGGCTTCATTCCCAACGCTGACGTAGAGGATGGCCCCTTTGCTCAGTGCTCAACTTCTCACAAGAGGTCAGCACCCATCTTCACCCTTCGTGCCGGCAGATCGTGCTGAAAGTTCTCTGGTGTTGCTTTTAACTTAGGTAGATCACATATGGGTATGCAAACGGGTGTCCCGGAATGATTCTGGTCATGTACTCACCACCAGAGCTCACCGGCGTAGAATCGCCGCTGGGGCCCTACAACGGCACTTTACCTCGTGGTGGGTGTATCTCTTCCCTTCCTCGAGATTATGGCCACCCTAAGCCGTTCAACCTTCACAATACCCAAGGCCCGCTACTCTGGCCCGGTATCCCTGTTGTGAGTCTGCTGTGATACAACGGCCCGCGCCACGACTATCAAAACTGATTCCGATGCGTGGTCGGTAGTACAAGTATAGCGTGTATGATAGCTCTTGAAGACAGGCCCTCGTTTTGCTGATTACCCACTACAGCAATTGTCCGCCTCAACTGGTCACTTACGGTCAGTTCCTTCTCGTACTATTGTCTCAGAATTAAGTCGTTGTTTGACGCTCAGTGAACAGGGGTAACGCTTGACCAACACTTTTCTGTCTTACCGACGATCTGACGTTCGCGCTCGATGTGAAATATGTAGAAGTAAGTACAACTCAGTCCCGTTTTCATTTCTAGCCTTTAACCCAGATCTTCGCGAATCCTCAAGTCAAAATCATATACATCATCGGCAACTGGTCGTCCAACGTGTTCCTCACAGCGATGCAAGGTGCGCGTGGCTTGTGGTTGAGGCCATCCAGGCCATGTCAACTCCATTGCTGATGAGTTGACCGCCCGTGGTCATGGCCAGCAATCCTCCTTATGCGTGTCTTCGCTCTATGCGGCCGGTCGAAGACGGTCCTCATCTTCCTCTCGGCCTGTTTTTTTTGCCAGACAGTGGTAGTGCTAGCCCTCGTCGCAAAACTGTACAACTTTTCATTTATTGGGCAATCCAGTGCATTCAGAGCATTACTTTTTTCATCTCTACTTTGCTGATATTTAGTCTTGTAGTGTTGTCGGTCGGCCCTGCTATTGGGAGCGTCGAACAGGAACTCGACATGGATTATTCTGTATTCGGGCTCTTGCCAGCGGTTCAAACGTCTGTCCAACTGGCGTTCGACGCGGTATTGTTTGGATTCGCGCTGGTCGCGTTCTCAAAACACGCACTCGAAGCTAGGGCCTTGGCCGGAGGATGGTCGGTGAACCCCCTGGTGAAACTTCTGGCCGCAGACCAAACATTCTACTTCCTGTGGTGCGCCTTTGCTCGCCGCCTCTTGTCCCCTTGCACCCGTTAACCGCGGCACCAGCTACGCACTATGGCAAGCGCTCGTCATCCCTGAGGCACTCCCCAGCATCACCGATGCGCAGGCAGAGAGGCTCAATGTAGTGAGCAGCGTCCTCTTTGCGCTCATCCTCATTTTCGGGCCCCGTATGGTGATCAGGCTGCGCGCGGAGGAACTGAGGAGCAGGGAAGGCACTTTGCAGGAAGAACTGAGCACGATACGGTTTGGCTCGGGCGATCCGTCGGCGCTGTCGAGTATGACTGGAGAGGGAGAGGGGGAGTCGGAGACCGTGCCAGGAGGCGATGGTCTGGGGAATCGAGGTGGGATAGTGGAGCGGGAGGTTTGCTAGTGATGTGATATTTGGGGTTGCGCTGCCAGGGGCATGATCACCCTACTAGATGGTCAAGTGAAGAGCAGACCGGGGTTCCATGATGCCTTCGGGAAGAGGACGTCAGGGAGAGAGTGGCTGGAACGGTATTATAATTCCAGGTAGGAAGTTGACAGCCTGCTTATCAATGATATCATTAGATATCCCCTCGTCGCTGCCGTCGGGCCTGTGCACGTACCTTGAGACCAGCGACAAGCTTGGCAGCACGAGAGAGAGTGACAAGCGCAAGGGCCGTGTCCGTGTTCAGCCGCACTTGTCCAAATTTAGTAATGTCTTTTCCGCTTTGCCCTGTGGACTCGAACTATCTCTTCGGCTCGGGATTCCACCATTGTGTAGAAGGAACAACCGTTTACCTTTTCCATGGTCTGTCTACGGGAGATTACCGGCCGACCCGATGAAATGGCTCATTGGAGTCGGAAAAGTATGTACACCACGATTCGAATGACGAATATGGTAGAACGGATGTCAAGACAAGAACCGGCTTCGTACTTGAACGGTGAACAGCCTGTCCCAGTGCCATCCATCGCATCAAACACTCGCACACACGCCAGTTTGACGTCCTAATTCCCTGACAGGGACATGCTGATGGCAATACCGCCTTAGTGTCTCTGCCAACTAGCAATTCACGGCCACCACATACAAAAAAAGACCAGGTAATACTCATGGGTGTCTAGTCTGTGATCATCTTTGGACTATCATGATTAACGAAGGCGAAAAGCGACCGTCAACAATGCCATTGCGGTTCCATCAGATGCCTGGTAAGTGCAAAAGTAGGGAAATGGTTTGAAGGCCTGATGCCGGACATCAAGGATTAACTGCGCAAGGGCTTTCATGTTCCATTTTTGACGCCGTCGCCACCGGACCAACGATAGGTCGTGGAGGTGGAAGTGTTTCGGGGCGCTCAAGCGGATCCGACAGACTCAGAGAGGCTGCAGTATATACCAAGCCCTCGAGCGCTCCCGCCTCTGAACTTCATGCTATGTCAGACTCGGACTCTCTCATACAAGCTCTCTATCAGATTCAGCTTCGCAACTACATCACAAGTAAGCATTGAACAAATAGTCGCTGCCTCGCGATGTACATGTCCTCAAGTCCTACCCACTTACTCGTAATGGTTTCTCTCCAGTGGCGACAGGAGCCGCAGTCATGTATGACCAAGGTAAGTGCGTCGTATCCCCATGCTTCACCTCCAGCCCTGACGTGGGGGACGGCTACTTTGTTCAGTGCTCAACTTTTCACAAGAGGTTAGCGCCTGTCGCTGCCCTTCGTTCTGGTGGATCATGCTGAAAGTTCTTTGGTGTTGCTTGAAACTTAGGTGGATCACATCTGGGTATGTAAAGGGATGTCCCGGAACGACTGCTGGCGATGTACTCACCAGCAGAGCTTGCCGGCGTAGAATCGCCGATGGGGCCTTACAACAGCACTTTACGTCGTGGTGCGTATATCTCTTCCCCTCATCGAGAATATGGCCAGCCTAAGTCGTTTAACCTTCACGGTGCCCAAGGCCCGCTACTCTGGCTCACTATCCCTGTTGTGAGTCTACTGTAACATAACGGCCCGTGCTACGACTCTCGCGACTAATTCCAATGCATGATCGGTAGTACAAACATAGCGTGTACGATGGTTCTTGAAGGCATGTCCCCGTTTCGCTGATTGCCCACTACAGGGTTTGTGCGCCTCAACTGGACACTTACGGTCGGTTCCTTCTCGTCCTATTGTCTCAGGAAACAAGTCATTGTATGACACTCAGTGAACAGGGGTAACACTTGACCAACACTCCCCTTTCTTACCGACGACCTGACATTCGTGCTTGATTTGAAATATCCAGATGTAAGTACAACTCAGTCCTGTGTTCATTCTCCTGGCCTTTAACCCAGATCTTCGCGAATCTTCAAGTCAAAATCATATACATCATCGT
Source organism: Leucogyrophana mollusca (assembly GCA_021014945.1). Taxonomy (NCBI): domain Eukaryota; kingdom Fungi; phylum Basidiomycota; class Agaricomycetes; order Boletales; genus Leucogyrophana; species Leucogyrophana mollusca. The sequence continues at coordinate 121,132 of MU266389.1, read as the reverse complement.
CGACTGGTCGGACGACGTGTTCCTCACAGCTATGCAAGGTGCGTGTGGCTTGTGGTTGAGGCCATTCAGGCCATATCAACTCCATTGCTGATGAGTTGGCCGCTCGTGGTTATGGTCAGCCATCCTCCTCATGCGTGTCTTTGCTCTATGCAGCCGGTCGAAGGCGATCCTCGTCTTCCTCTCGGTTTGCTTTTTTTGCCAGACAGTGGTGGTGGTAGCACTCAGCGCAAAACAACTCAATTTTTCATTTTTCGGACAAGCCAGTGCATTGATATTATCACTTTTATTCATGTCTACTTGCTGATATCTGATGTTATAGTATTGTCAGTCGGCCCTACTATTGGGAGCGTCGAACAGGAAGTTGACATAAATGGTTCTATATTCGGATCCTTGCCAACGGTTCAAACGTCCGTCCAACTGGTGTTCGACACGGTATTGTTCGCATTCGCGCTGTTTGCGCTCTCAAGACACGTGCTCGAGGCCAGGGCCTTGACCAGAGGATGGTTGGTGAACCCCCTGGTAAAATTTCTGGCCGCAGACCAAACGCCGTACTTCCTGTGGTGCGCTTTTCTCCCGCCGGCTCTTATCCCTTTGCGCTCGTTGACTGTGGTACCACCAGCTACGCGCTGTGGCAAGCGCTCACCATCCCCGAAACGCTCCCCACCTTGTCCACCACGCAGTCCGACACGCTCGATGTCGTGAGCAACGTCCTCTTTGCGTTCATCGTCATATTTGGGCCCCGTATGGTGATCAGGCTGCGCGCGGAGGAACTAAGGAGCAGAGAGGGCACTTTGCAGGAAGAGCTGAGCACGATACGTTTCGGCTCGGGCGATCCGTCGGCGCTGTCGAGTATGACTGGAGAGGGAGAGGGGCAGCTGGAGACCATGCTGGGAGGCAATGGTATGGGGACTCGAGGTGGGATAGTAGAGCAGGAGGTAAGTTGCTAGTGATGCAGTAGTTGGGGTTGCGCTGCCAGGGACATGATCACCCTAATAGATGGTCCCTGGTGTTGGTTCTTATTTGCTGCACAACGAGTAGCTCATTAACCATAGCACTTAACATTCTTGGGTTTTCGGGGGTACAGGCTACATGTCATGTCTGGAACGTTCGGTATATATTGTCCCAGATTAGTCGTGGTGTTGCTGCCGCGGAGAGCCCCGAGGATGCATCAAGGCGACTCTATCAATATCTAAGGCTATTCAGCAAATAGTGCCATGTTCGTTCGAACCAAAGGACCATCAAGTACCAAGTACGATGAATATTCATATCCAGCACTTTCGGAGTCCTGACGAACACATCATTTTCACGCCAGCATCACGTGACTCAATAGTTAAACCGTCCCGATCAGCTCGGGATTCCTGGCAGAGCCTGAATGCAGACAGATTTGGTGAAGATAAGGCATTTGCACGGATTTACGTGGAGGAATGTGCAGAACTTCGAATTCGTGCGCAATCTTACAGATCGTACAAACGCCGCTGTGTTTTCGTACCGCTCTCAAAATCTGCGGTTTGATTTCGATCTACATATCAACCTCAAGTCGATTTTCACCGGGCCTGAACTTTCTGCTAAGTATGTCAGACCTGGACTCTCTCATACATGCTCTCTATCAGACTCAGTCTCTCGTCTACCTTACGGGTAAGCATTGCATCAATTGATTTAGCCGCTGCCTCGCGATGTAGTCAGATCCGACTCGCTTACTCGTATGGTTTCTCTGCAGTAGCAACGGGAGCTGCAGTCGTGTATGACCAAGGCGAGTGCATCGTATCTCCATGCTTCATCCCCGACCCTGACATGGAGGATGGCCCCCTTGCTCAGTGCTCAATCTTTCACAAGAGGTCAGCGGCCATCTTCACCCTTCGTTCCGGTAGATCATGCTGAAAGTTCACTGATGTTGCTTTTGCCTTAGGTGGATTACATATGGGTACGTAAACGAGTGTCCCAGAATGATTTATGGCCATGCACTCACCACCAGAGCCTGCTGGCATAGAATCGCCGCTGGAGCCCTACAACGGCACTTTACCTCCTGGTGCGTGTATTCCCCTTTACGAGAATATGGCCAGCCTAAGTTATTCAACATTCACGGTACCCAAGGCCCGCTACGCTGGATCAGTATCTGTGGTGTGAGTCTACCGTAACCCAACGGCCTGTGCGACGATTATCGTACTAAACTGATTACAATCACAATGGGTGGTCGGTAGTGGAAATATAGCGTGTATGATAGTTCTTGAAGACATGCCCTCATTTTGCTGATTACCCACTACAGTAATCGTCCGTCTCAACTGGTCACTTACGGTCGGTCCCCTGTCGCCCTATCATCTCAGGAAACAAATCATTGTTTGACACTCGATGAGCAGGGGTAACGCTTGACCAACGCTTCCCTGCCTTAACGACGATCTGATAGTCGCGCTCGACGTGAAATATTCAGATGTGAGTACAGTCTTGTGTTCATTCCCCCCACCTTTAACCCGGATCTTTGCGGATCCTCAAGTCGAAATCATATACGTCATCGTCAACTTGTCGCTCAACGTGTTCCTCACAGCTATGCAAGGTGCGTGTGGCCTGTGGTTGAGGTCATTGCTGACAAGTTGACCGCCCGTGGTCGTGGCCAGCAATCCTCCTCATGCGTGTCTTCGCTCTATGCGGCCGGTCGAAGGCGGTCCTCGTCTTCCTCTCCGCTTGCTTTTTTTGCCAGACAGCGGTAGTAATAGCCCTCCTCGCAAAACAGCTCGACTTTTCATTCCTTGGAAAATCCAGTGCATTCAGAGTATTACCTTTGTTCACCCCTACTTTGCTGACATCGATGTGATAGTATTGTTGATCGGCCCTGCTATTGGGAGCGTTGAACAGGAAATCGACATGGATTATCATATATTTGGGCCCTTGCCAGCAGTTCAGACGTCTGTCCAGCTGGCGTTCGACATAATATTGTTCGCATTCGCGCTGTTTGCATTCTCAAGACACGCACTCGAAGCCAGGGCCTTGGCTGGAGGATGGTCAGTGAACCCCCTGGTAAAACTTCTGACCGCAGATCAAACGCTGTACTTCCTGTGGTGCGCCTTCTCCACGCCGCTTCTCGTCCCCTTGTGCTCATTGATCGGGGCCCACCAGCTACGCACTATGGCAAGCGCTCACCATTCCCGAAACGCTCCCCAGTTACTCCACCACGCAGTCCGAGAACCTCGATATCGCGATCAACATCCTCTTTTCACTCATCGTCATTTTCGGGCCCCGCATGGTGATCAGGCTGCGCGCGGAGGAACTACGGAGCAGGGAGGGCACTTTTGAGGAAGAACTGAGCACGATACAGTTCGGCCCAGGCAATCCATTGGCGCTGTCGAGTGTGACTGGAGAGGGAGAGGGGGAGCCGGAGACCGCGCTGGGAGGCAATGGTCTGGAGAATCGAAGTGGGATAGTAGAGCGGGAGGTTTGCTAGTGATGCGATATTTGGGGCTGCGCTGCCAGGGACATGATCACCCTACTGGATGGTAGTGTTGGTTGTTTTTTACTGCCCAATGAGTAGCTCATCAACCATAATACATCGTATTCTCGGGTTTTTGGTATTACATACTACATGATCTTATCTGGAATGTATAATTTATTGTCGGGCGCCCACCCCGTTGCCATCATGCACATTGATGCAGCGTCTTTTCGGAGCTCCTTCGAGAAAAGGTGCCAGAGCGGAGCTATTGATGTAGAGTCCGAAAGTTTGTGACAGCAGCGTGTTCGGTATGCTCTGTTCTTCCAAGGGATACCCTTGCGTGTCGTGGGGGCCCAGAACATGTGACCTTTCGGGATTGCCCCAATCCTGGCTAGTACCGACAGCGATTTCGAACAACCGCCTGAGGCTCAGTAAGCTGACATTACTAAGGTCCGTTCCATGCATCATGACCCAGTCTTGATCTTTTTCTAGCACAGTGACGGCACATTTTTGCATGTACTCGTCGTGAATCCCAAAGTCCCGCTTGTGGCGTAATTGACAATGGTTCAAAACACTTTGAAGGTTAGTGAAATCGAAGCGATCACAATCTGGACACGCCATCTTGGCTATGACGGGTGGATCGACGGTAGTATCTTGAATAAATACCAATTTGATATTACTCTTTGCCAGTCGAACAGAACTGGCATGTCGTGGTTGGTATACTCTCGCAGGGACCTGAGGGGGGGCGGAGACGAGGGGAGAAAATGAACGAGAGGAAGGTTCCGAGTATCATATGATAACTCTCGGTGAAAGAGAAAGGCGGAGTGGGAGTCCACGGCATCCAGTGCGTCCATAGCAGTATTTTGAAAGTTGTCTAGAGGGGCTTTCCGGGAGGTTGTCGTAGTTTCCGGCTAGCGAATCTTGTAACGAAAGTGCCCAGTTAAATCGTGACTCTATGGTAGCTGCGAGCCTTTGTCTGAGCACGATTTCGAGGTCAAACTCCTCCGCTAGCAGCTGGTGTACTGCAGAATCTATATCATCGTCTTCAAAGCTATTAGACTTCGTAGAAAAACAGGTAAAATTGCAAGTCTGTACCATTGTCTGAGGTACCCCCACAATTATATCGACGTATTTTTCTTGTTAACACCTAGTCGTCACAGTCGGAATTGTTGCCATGGTCCTAAATACAGGGATGGGTCAGTGTTCCACAGAAGGTCAGTAAAATGGGTATCTTATAGATACGCATAGAGCGACTTAACCTCGGACTGAAGGCAAAATGGGCGTCCCGGCAGTCGCCGGATTATCACATTCGGAAAAGTGAACAAGATGTTATTCTGAGTTAGCCGAGGCACGAGGCTAACGGAGAATGGAGTCTACGCGGAAGGAAGCGAGGTGGCGCTGCACCTCTCTTTCCTTCCGCGCACACCGTAGCACTGACCTCCCGGCGCACAAGTCCTCGACATTTCTCCTTTCGCAATCTCCTACCGTAGAATTCAACCCGAACTATAGCTAAGAACCATGCCCAGAATACTAGAAGACCCTAACCTCGCTATTCAACCAGATTTCGCAACAGAAGAATTTGCAGCCGACAGAGCAGCTCTCGTCGCAGATGGTCTAACCGACGACCAAGCAGCCAACGCCCTCGCGAGCCTATGGAGAGTCACCAACAACCGAGATAAGACCCGTTGGACTCAGCAACTCGAACTCGACGCGCAGCAAGAAGAGGAGGCGCGCGCCAGAGACGAAGAAAACCAGAGGAGAGCCGCAGAAGTCGAAGCTCAACGCGCAGTAGAGAAACGAGATGAGGAAGAAGAGGCACGCAAGGAGGACCGCAAGAAGAATAGAGCAAAATACTTCCCCATTCGCAAACGAGGCGTCCCAACCGAAGAAGCCATCATACCGGCCGTCTACGCTACCAGACGTTTAGCCAAAGGAGAGTACTGCGAACTTCACTATTTCACCAACCGCGGGCTACGCGAAGCTGCTCAGTCCATCGGAGACTCCGACCCCGACGCCCTCGTGCTCATGCCATCCGAGAACGGCGTCCACGCCTGGGCCCCCGCCGGCGCAGTACGCGACCCCAAAGCCAAGATCGTCAGAGACGAAAATCTAACATGGGAAGAATTCAGCGAGGCAGCGCCGCGAATGATCAACGCCATGGAAGACAACAAATGGTCTGAAGAACGTGTCCAAATGTTCGTGGAGTTCTGGACCGCGCTACAAGACCACAGGTGGAGGCACAGCGCCGACAGCTTCCAGAAGCGCGCGTTACTTGCCTACCAAGGACTCCAGCGGCGCCGCTGGCACCTAGTAGCAGCAACCGACAAGAACTACTCATTAGCGGAGATAAACGAGACTCTCCTGTTCGACGCGAAGGAGCGCTTGTACAACGAACATCGCGAGCAATTGCTACAGGTACGTTTCTTTGCTCATTCAACGAGACCAGGACATACACTCAACAACCCCCAAAATTCCCTTGCTCACACCGCTCGCCATCACGCGCGATTTCACATAACCAAACCGTTTGGCATCACGACCAAACACGCTGGTCACCACGTACCTCCACCAAATTCCATTGGTCGTCGCGCACTACTACGACGTGCCCTTCCTCCCCCCCCCTCCCCCCCCCATCCCTCACTTCACATCCCCCCGTCGATCGCCGACACCCACAATTCGCGCCTATCACAGGATGCCATCGCGAGGATTTCCTATAGCGGCGCTGACAACCGTTACGCCAGAGTCGGAGGAGGGACCATAAAACGCCCGCGCTCCCCATTCGACTCGAACGAACAGGCACCAGACTCGGCCAAGCGTCCGCGGTCCTTTCGCGCCAACGCCCACGAGCACAACGACAAGCGCGCGCCCCACCAGAGACAGCACAACGAGGAGACAGACATCCTCCCATGCTGCGCAGTCTGCCTCGGCCGTCACCGTCATCGAGTTATCTCGTGCGACGCTCCCCGCACCTGGGACAACAAACACGAAACACACTCCTTACGGAAATTCAAAGCGTTATACACCAAAGACGGACGACAACTGTGTGCCAAATGGCAACGGACAGAAGGCTGCGTCGATAAACACGACGACCGACACCTGTGCTCGGGATGCGGGTCCACAAGCCATGGCGCCCACCAGTGCCCTCGCGCACAGAAAGCGTAAACCGCTAACGCCCTACAACGCCGATGCTTGGGAGCAAGCGCTACACCGGGCCGGCGTCATGGAACGTTTCTGTAAAATACCAGAAGGCTTACGCTCGGGATTCATAATAGACTTCCCGATCATCTCACATGTACAGAGCCCGCCAAACAGAGACTCCGTGTCACTATATTCAGAACACTTCGATAAGTTAATCTCACAAGAAGTCGCGAAAGGACGCTATATCGGTCCTTTCAGCGTATCTGAAACCCTAGATTTAATAGGACCTTTCCAAACGTCCCCCATGTCCATCATCCCCAAACCAGGTCGTCCTGGGAAGTTCCGGTTAATACAAAACTTCTCATTCCCATCAACCGTATCATCCTTATTTCCTAATCCCGCCATCAACACGCATACTAACTCCAACAACTTCCCCACGACCTGGGGCAAGTTCTCAGTATTATTCCAGCTAATATCCCACTTGCCACCGGGCTCTGAAGCAGCCACTCGAGACGTCGCCGAAGCGTATCGCACGATACCCTTACACCCGTCGCAATGGGCCGCGGCGGTAATAAGGGAATCAGACACGGCTTTCTACGCTGACACTTGCACAGCCTTTGGCGCCTCTCCTTCGGCGGGAGCTTATGGTCACGTAGCAGACGGAGGGGCCGAGATTCTTAGGGACAAGGGCATAGGCCCCCTCGAAAAATGGGTAGATGATCACATTTTCCTACGAATAAGGAAAGAACACATGGTCAGCTATAACGAGCTCAGGGCGAAATGGAACCGCGAGATCGCCAAAGCAGGCATGCGCCAAAATGGAGGCCGGATCTGGTTCGGCGGAGAGATCCGCGAAGACGGATCAGCAGACGAATTCAGCGAAGACTGCAGCAAGCCATTGCAGGACTTATCAGGCTCTTCACCGCGATCAAACCACGACCAACTTTTCACTTACAGCCTTTGCGACATCGACGAGGTATCCACACACCTCGGAATACCCTGGGAACTAAGCAAGGACCAACCGTTCAGCTCGGTCACGACGTACATCGGTTTCTCGTGGAACTTAGAAACACGCACGGTTTCATTAAGCCCCGGCAAAGTGGAAAAATATATAGCGGCCATTCACAAATGGCAGGGTCGAGCAACACATGTACTACAAGACGTACGAGAATTGTACGGTAAATTACTACATGCATGCGCAGCCATCCCACGAGGCAGAGCGCACCTAGTCGCGCTGGAGAACATGCTGAGCGGTTGCTCGAAGAAACCTTTTATGCCCATTCGAGCCGGAAAAGGGATCGCACAAGAACTCATTTGGTGGTTGTCAGTCCTTCGATCAGGCAGCGTAGCCCGCCCCATCTGTCCCCCATCCCTTCATATTGACATTAGAGCCTTTTCAGACGCTAGTTCAGGCATCGGTATAGGCATAACCATTGGCTCAAAGTGGAGAGCGTGGAGGCTAATCCCCGGCTGGAGAACCCATGGCGCTCAACGCGATATCGGCTGGGCGGAAGCGCTTGGTTTCGAATTCCTCATCCTTACAGTCACCCGTCACTTCAGCGGAGGTGGTAGCTTCATCGTCTACGGGGACAACACAGGAATCGTCGAAGGATGGTGGAAAGGGAGACATCGCAATCGCGAAGTCAACGAAATTTTCAAACGAATCCACGACACCATCCACAATTCGCCCAAACATTTTGAATTCCGCACGCAATACGTCCCCAGCGCCGACAACCCCGCAGACAATCCGTCCCGCGGTATCTACCCGCCTTCGAACCTTCTCCTCCCTCCGCCCCCAATCCACGAATCCATCCAACGTTTCGTCGTCGACGCAACCACGCCCTTATCTCCTGTCGAACTACGATTATTCCGCAACGGGGAATACTCCTCTGCAGCCGCCAAGAACATCGACAGGATCAGAATCAGGGAAGAAGGATCCGAGAGGAGACGTGCTGAATACGGATGCGAAGAAAACCCTTTCGTCCAGCAAGCCATCGCCGAATGCTAACAGGGACACCGGCAAACGCTTCGACATGCCGCTAACGCCCACGTTAACGCTCACACCAGCAGCCCCTCAGCAGTATCGCCCCAACCTCACCCCTAACCCCTCCCCTCTACGCCCTCACTGCCTCGCGAGAGAGCGCCTTCGCCTCTGGCTTCCATCCAACCCCCGCCCACGTTCCACGTCCGCCAATCCTGCTCAGAATTTAGCTATAACAGACGCCCAGCTCGATAGAATACTCGAAGTCATAGGCGCTTCTTGGGCGACGTCCACAAAGGAAACGTATGGAGCCGGCCTTTTAGTTTTTCATGTATATTGCGACTTTCATAACATCCCCGACACAGCCCGGTGCCCTATAGAACCAAACCTTCTCCTAGCGTTTTTATCTAGCTGCGCAGGATCATACTCGGGCACGGCCCTCGCCAACTACGCCTCCGGTCTACGTGCGTGGCATCTCCTCCACGGACACCAATGGAAAGTTAAACCCGACGAGCTCAAGGCCATGCTAGAGGGAGCAACACGCCTCGCCCCTCCGTCGTCAAAACGAGCCAAACGCGCGCCCATCACCCCCACGATAATCATCATACTACGCAACCAGCTAGACATGAACGACCCTCGAGACGCAGCGATTTTCGCGTGCATCACCACAGTCTTCTACTGCGTAGCAAGACTCGGAGAATTCACGGTCTCGGCACTCAAAAGCTTCGACCCTACAAAGCACGTCACAAGGGCACACATGTCTTGCGTTTCAGACAGGAATGGCCTAGCGGTAACAAAATTCCACATTCCCTCAACCAAGAGCGCCCCCGTCCTAGGGGAAGATACTCAGTTCGCAACTCAAGAAGGCCCCTCCGACCCTACGGCCGCCTTAGCAAACCATTTTCGCGTCAACCCAGCCGACGCCTCAGCCCACCTTTTCACGTGGTCCCACCCCAAAGGCCCAAGGCCCCTCACGAAGAAAGAGGTGACGAAACGGCTCGCAGATCTGGCTTCAACCCACCCTGACCTCCCCGATTTGAAAGGTCACAGTTTGCGCATAGGCGGCACATTGGAATACTTGCTAAGGGGCGTCCCCTTCGACGTAGTCAAGTCCATGGGCAGGTGGTCGAGCGAGGCATTCACCCTCTACCTGAGACATCACGCCCAGATCCTGGCACCCTACCTACAATCATCACCGGTGTTCGACACGTTCACGCGTCACACCATGCCCCCGGTGCGCTAAGGATTTTCACTGAGGGTAAGTCCACCTCCTTCTTTCGGGGTATCAAGCTTCGCCGGATGCGTCGCTGACTCCTACCACCTTGGGAATCGCAGCTCACTTGCACCCTCAAGATCAGACATCCAGCCGGGCCGGAAAGCCCTGCGGGCTTTCGCCCAACCGATACCCTACCATAGTCTCACTTTCCTTTCTCTCATTTCTTGTCAGCTTGCGTATATATCATTTGTCTAATAATCATCCGCCTTTCCCCCTTTCTCTCCGGAGAGCCCTCCGAGTACCGCACCGCATAGATGTTATTCTGAGTTAGCCGAGGCACGAGGCTAACGGAGAATGGAGTCTACGCGGAAGGAAGCGAGGTGGCGCTGCACCTCTCTTTCCTTCCGCGCACACCGTAGCACTGACCTCCCGGCGCACAAGTCCTCGACATTTCTCCTTTCGCACCCACCCTCCTCTCCCTCTCTCAGACGGCAAAAACCCGTTCATCTCACAGGTAAGCACACAACCCCTCACTTAAGTTTTTGCCTGGCTCGATGCGTCCGACTCTTCGAGGTAGCCCACATCGGCGTTGGAGCTGCTCGGCGCCCACCCGCCCATCGCAGCTCACTTGCACCCTCAAGATCAGACATCCAGCCGGGCCGGAAAGCCCTGCGGGCTTTCGCCCAACCGATACCCTACCATAGTCTCACTTTCCTTTCTCTCATTTCTTGTCAGCTTGCGTATATATCATTTGTCTAATAATCATCCGCCTTTCCCCCTTTCTCTCCGGAGAGCCCTCCGAGTACCGCACCGCATAGAAGGGGGAATACTACTGCACATCATTGTTGAGAAGGAACCACTGTCTTTCTTCGAATCTTTGGTCTGCCTACGGGAGACTGATTGTACATCGGGGGCTGGATTTCCATAAGAACCATCCCTTTAAATCAAGAAGGACGAGCCAATAAAACACCTCATTGAATGTTCAATGGCTTCTGAAGTCGGAAGAGTACGTACTTGTGCGCTGTCCAGCACATCAAGAGTCTGACGTTGAAGAACATGGTAGAATGGAGGTCAAGGTAGGCAAGCACCGTCATCCTTGAGACATGGGTCCGACAAGCAACAGAAATGCAAGCTCCGTCATGATTTACTCGAACGGTTTCGACCATAATAGATGGTCACCCTCATCACAATTCCAGATTTCGAACTTGGACAGCGATCAGCCAGTGCCAGTGCCATCCCTCGCATCACCTACTCGCACACACGCCAGTTTCACGTTCTAATTCATTGTCAGGGACATACTGATGGTGATGCTGCCTCAGTTTCTCTGTCGGCCAGCGGTGACATGGCTACCACATACACAAAAAACCAGGTGATACTCATGGCTGTCGTCTTCTGGCTATCATGATAAAGGAGGCGAAGAGCAACTGTCAACAACGCCATGGCGGTTCCGTCAAAAGCTCCGTAAGTACGAAAGGACCAGATGGTTGAAGGCCTGATGTCGGATACAGGATTAACTGGCCAAAGGCTTTCGTGTGTCCTTTTTGGTGCCATCGTACCTGAGTCAACAATCTGTCGTGAAGGAGGAAGCGTTTCAAGGTGCTCAGGCCGATCCAACGGACTCAGAGAGGTTGCAGTATATATATCAACCAAACCCTCGAGCTCTCCCACCTCTGAACTTCATGCCATGTCAGGCCCGGACTCTCTTATACAAGCTCTCTATCAGACTCAATCTCTCGTCTACCTTACAAGTAAGTATTGAATCAATTAACATAGTCACTGCCTCGCGATATACAGGTGGTCAAATCCGACCCACTTACTCGCATGATTTCTCTGCAGTGGCGACAGGAGCCGTAGTCATGTATGACCAAGGCAAGTGCATCGTATCCCCGCGCCCCATTCCCAACCCTGACGTGGGAGACGGCCCCTTTGCTCAGTGCTCAACTTCTCACAAGAGGTCAGCGCCCATCTTCACCCCTCGTTCAAGTAGATCATGCTGAACGTTCTTTGGTGTCGTTTTCAATATAGGTGGATCACATATGGGTGCGTAAACGGGTTCCCATAATGATTTCTGGCCACATACTCACTACCAGAACTTACCGCTGTAGAATCGCCGCTGGGGTCCCACGACGGCACTTTACCTCGTGGTGGGTGTATCTCTTCCCCTCCTCGAGAATATGGCCAGCCTAAGTCGTTCAACCTTCACGGTACCCAAGGCCCGCTACTCTGGTTCAGTACACGTGTTGTGAGTCTACCATAACCTGATGGCCCGTGCCACGACTGTCGTAACTGATTCCAATGTGCGGTCGGTAGTACACATTTAGCGTGTATGGTAGTCCTTGAAGACAAGCTCTCGTTTCGCTGATTACCCACTACAGTAACCGTCCGTCTCAACTGGACACTTAAGGTTAGTTCCATATTGCCTATTATCTCAGGAAACAACTCACTGTTTGACACTGAATGAGCAGGGGTAACGTTTGACAAACATTTCCTGTCTTACCGACGATCTGATAGTCGCACTCAATGTAAAAAATATTTAGATGTAAGTACAGTCTTGTGTTCATTTTCCCAGCCTTTAACCTGGGTCTTTGCGAATCCTCAAGTCGAAATTATATACATCATCTCCAACTGGTCGTACAACGTGTTCCTCACAGCAATGCAAGGTGCGTGCGGCTTGAAGTTGAGGCCATTTGGGCCATGTCCACTTCATTACTGATGAGTTGGCCGCCCATGTTGTGTCCAGCAATCCTCCTCATGCGTGTCGTCGCTCTTTGCAACCGGTCGAAGGCGGTGCTCGTCTTCCTCTCGGCTTGCTTTTTTTGCCAGACAACGGTAGTGGTAGCCATCTCCGCAAAACAGTTCAACTTTTCATTTGTCCGACAATCCAGTGCATTCAGAGTATTACTTTTATTCGTCTCTTCTTTGCTGATATCTGATGTTACAGTATTGTCATTCGGTCCTGCTATTGGGAGCGTCGTACAGGCAATCGACATGGACTACTCTATATTCGGGCCCTTGCCAGCGGTTCAAACGGTTGTCCAACTGGCTTTCGACATGGTATTGTTCGGATTCGCGCTGTTTGCGTTCTCAAGACACGCAGTCGAAGCCAGGGCCTTGGCCGGGGGGTGGTCGGTGAACCCACTGGTAAAACTTCTAGCTGCAGACCAAACGCTGTACTTCCTGTGGTGTGCTTGCCGCCTTTTATGCCCTTGCGCTCGTTGACTGTGGCACCACCAGCTACGCGCTATACCAAGCGCTCACCATCCCTGAATCGCTCCCCAGCTGCTCCAACGCGCAGTATGAGACACTCGATATATGGAGCAACGTCCTCTTTGCGCTCATCGTCATTTTCGGGCCCCGCATGGTCGTCAGGCTGCGTGCAGAGGAACTAAGGAGCAGGGAGGGCACTCTGCAGGACGAATTGAGCACCATACAGTTCGGCTCAGGCGACCCGTCGGTGCTGCCCAGTGTGACTGGAGAGGAAGGGGGGGAGCTGGAGACCGTGCTGGGAGGCGATAGTCTGGAGAATCGAGTGGGATAGGAGAGCGGGAAGTTTGTTAGCGGTGCGATATATGGGGTTGCGCTGCCAGGGACATGATCACCCTACTAGATGGGCTCCAGTGTTGGTTCTTTTTTGCTGCCCGGCGAGCGGTTCGTTAACCACAACACTTCATATTCTCGAGTCTTTGCAGTACATACTACATGGTCTTGTCTGGAATGTTCAGTATATATTGTTCGGCGCCGGTAGCAGAACTATAGTTATACGCTAGTTAGTACTTATCGGAGTTTAAAAACCTAACGTAGCGGAATTTTGGACCGTAACCAATATTTCTGTGCTCTCTCCTTGCTTTCTCCCCCCTCTATTTATTCTATTTATTTAATCCTCGTGGCAACCGTACAACTTCATGATACATAGAACTACAGGTATGTTGCCCTTGAGATCTTGAGACACAGGACAACAGCGTAAATGCAAGTTTCGTCATGGTTTGTTCGGCTTCGACCATCATGCATCATTGATGGCAACCCCGCATTACAACTTCAGCCTTCGAACTTGAACAACAACCGACCCTCCCTCACATCAATATCCACAACCGCTCACACACACGCCAATTTCACAGTCTTGGTTACTGTCAGGGCATGCTGATGGCGATACTGTCTCAGTGCTCAGTGTCTCGTTCGCTGGCGGCTCACGACTGCCAGCCAGCGGTGACACAGCCATCACATACATAACAAACCAGGTAACACTCATGGCTGTCCGGTCTGTGGTCGTCATCTGGCTTTGATGATTAGCGAAGGCGAAGAGCAACCACCAACAATGCCATTGCGGTTCGCATCAGAGGCTCAGTCAAAAGTAGGCAAATCGCCTGATGCCGGACACAGGATTGCTCACCCAAAGGCTTTCGTGTTTCATGTTTGGTGCCACCGCGCCCGGGCCAGCGATCGGTCGTGGAGGTGGAAGTGTTTCGAGGCATACACGCTGACTCAGAGAGGTTACAGTATATATATCAATCAAGCCCTTGAGCGTTCTTACCCCTGAACTTTCTGCTAAGTATGTCAGATTTGGACTCTCTCATTCAGGCTCTCTATCAGACTCAATCTCTCATCTACCTCACAAGTAAGCATTGAATCGATCAACTTAGCCACTGCCTCGCGATATACCCGTCGTCAAATCCGACCCACTTTCTCACATGATTTCTCTCCAGTGGCAACAGGGGCTGCAGTCATGTATGACCAAGGTGAGTGCATCGTATCTCTGCGCCTCATTCCCAACCCTGACATGGAGAACGGCCCCTTTACTCAGTGCTCAACTTCTCACAAGAGGTCAGCACACGTCTTCACCCTTCGTCCCTGCAGATCATGCTGAAAGTTCCTTGGTGTTGCCTTCAACTCAGGTGGATCACATATGGGTATGTAAACGGGTGCACCAGAACGATTTGTGGCCATGTACTCACCACTAGAGCTTGCCGGCGTAGAATCGCCGCTGGGGCCCTACGACAGCACTTTACGTCGTGGTGCGTGTATATCCTCCCCTCCTCGGGAACATGGCCAGCTTAAGTAGTTCAACCATCACGGTCCCAAGGCCCGCTACTCTGGCTCAGTATCCGTGTTGTGAGTCTACATTTACCTAATGGCCTGTGCCACGATTATCGTAACTGATTCCAATCACAATGCGTGGTCGGAAGTACAAACATAGCGTGTATGATAGTTCTTGAACACATGCCCTCGTTTCGCTGATTACTCACTCCAGTAATCGTCCGTCTCAACTGGACACTTGCGGTCGGTTCCCCCTCGTCCTATTGTCTCAGTCATTCTTTGACACTCGATGAGCAGGGGTAACGCTTGACCAACACTTCCCTGCCTTACCGACGATCTGACAGCCGCGCTTAACGTGAAAAATTCAGGTGTAAGTACGTCTTGTGTTCATTTTCCCAACCTTTGACCCATACCTTTGCGATCCTCAAGTCAAAATCATATACATCGTTGCCGACTGGTCGCTCAACGTGTTCCTCACAGCGATGCAAGGTGCGTGCGGCTTGTGGTTGAGGCCATTCTGCTCCATTGTTGACGAGTTGACCGACCGTGGTCGTGGCCAGCAATCCTCCTTATGCGTGTCTTCGCTCTATGCGGCCGGTCGAAGGCAGTCCTCATCTTTCTCTCGGCTTGCTTTCTTTGCCAGACAGCGGTAGTGATAGCCCTCCTCGCAAAACAGCTCAACTTTTCATTCCTCGGACAATCCGGTGCATTCGGGGTATTACTTTTATTCACCCCTACTTTGCTGACATCCGATGTTATAGTATTGTCGATCGGCCCTGCTATCGGGAGCGTTGAACAGGAAATCGACATGGATTATTATATATTCGGGCCCTTGCCAGCGGTTCAGACGTCTGTCCAGCTGGCGTTCGACTTAGTACTGTTCGGATTCGCGCTGTTTGCGTTCTCAAGGCACGCACTCGAAGCCAGGGCCTTGGCCGGAGGGTGGTCGGTGAACCCCCTGATAAAACTTTTGACCGCAGACCAAACACTGTACTTCCTGTGGTGCGCCTTTCGTTCGCTGCCTCTTCCCCCCTTGCGCTCGTTGACTGTGGCCCACCAGCTACGCGCTATGGCAAGCGCTCACCATCCCCGAAACGCTCCCCAGCTTCTCCGCCACGCAGTCCGAGAACCTCGATATAGTGAGCAACGTCCTCTTTGCGCTCATCGTCATTTTCGGGCCCCGCATGGTGATCCGGCTGCGCGCGGAGGAACTAAGGAGCAGGGAGGGCACGCTGCATGAAGAGCTAAGCACGATACAGTTCGGCTCGGGCGACCCGTCGGCGCTGTCGAGTGTGACTGGAGAGGGGGAGGGGGAGGGGGAGACCGTGCTAGGAGGCGATAGTCTGGAGAATCGAAGTGGGATAGGAGAGCGGGAGGTTTGCTAGAGATGCGATGTTTGGGGTTGCGCTGCTTGGGGCATGATCGTCCTACATCTGCGGTATTCGTTTGGCGATGAGCTACCACGGGGTGAGACCCAACGATCACTGCACGTCAATTTCACGCCAGCGTCAACACCATAGCAGACCAGACGACTGCATCGGCTGGGCGTCTACCCATACAAGTGTACCCACACCTTGTACTAATTTACGAGTAGCGGAGCATCACGTTCAGCTCCGGTCGGAGTGCGAATGTCAGAGCCAGCGGATCGAGTGACCGCTTCTACCTAGGACCCCCAAGTACTAAGCAAAGGCGACCGCTTTGAAGGAACGTATATCGGTTGACGGGGAGATATCGTCGTGGAACTTTAAATCCAAAGCTACCTCTCTCGTGTCCTTTGGTTCTCGAGAGAACCTTGGGGCACTGTCGCGAGTCCCCATCCAAAAGACCACCGGTCCAGCACAAGCTTGTGACGTAGCGTGCCTGCAGACAACAGAAAGTGTAGTTCGGCCCAAGAAATACAGTACGGTACAGTTTGATGTTGGGTTCAAATGGAATGGAATGGGAGTCCAATCGATTGTGAGTGAAAGTGCTATCAAGTGCGAGTGAAAGTGCGATCAATTGCCAACGAAAATGCTATCAAGTACCAGCGAAAGTGCCATCAAGTGCGAAAGGAAGGTGCGATCAGCGCAGAGACCTATGCGATCTGTTGTCCAGAGGCGGAGACCCGCGACCAAGAAAGACGACCAAGAAAGACGACCAAGAATGCAATACGGTAGGATAAAAAGTCGACGGAAACAATCACAATCGCGCCATTCACTCGTACCCTCCCCAGGGGAAGAACACAGGAACCGTCCTGCAGTTGAAGAAACGACTCGTTAGTCTTTAGTCGAGCCAAGTATATTCGAGAGAGAAGGGGGGGAGTATCGGCAAAGGCACAGGCATGGCTGCCCAGTGGAATTTGGAGCACGTTCGCGGGACCACATCGACGAATTCCAACGGAAAGGAGGGTTATAACGGATCTGAAAAAGCTAACGCCAGCGGTAAAGACGAACCCAACGGTGAACACAACCCCAACGGAAAAGAAGATCCCAACGGACGAGCCAACGCCAACGGAAAAGAGGATCCCAACGGCGAAGACGAACCCAACGGACACGACGAACCCAACGGAAACGACGACGCCAACGGAAATATCAACGCCAACTGAAAATAGAACGCCAACGGAGAGCACTATGGGGGGCACTCCAACGGAAAACAGAGCGCGTAGGTAGGAAGATTGCCACCTGGGGGCAGAAAATAACGCCAACGGGGGAGAACACGGGGAAATCGCGCCAACAAAGTCGACGGTCCAACGGAGTCCACGGTCAACGGGGACGAACACAGGGGGAGTGTGCCAATGGATAAGAAAATCCCAACGGAGAAGAGCAACCCAACGGGAAGAACGGAACAAGCCAATGGAGAAGAATACGCCAACGGTACGGAGCATAGATCCAGCCAACGGGTAGGAAAGCAGCAGGCATGAGATGCGCCAACGGAGGAGAACGCGCCAACGGAGACAAACATCCCAGCGGAGAAGAGCACCCCAACGGGGAAAAACTGAACAAGCGAATGGAGAAGAATACACCAATAGTACAACGCATATATCCAGCCAACGGGTAGCAAAACCAGCAGGCATGGGATGCACACCGATGACCGATCGCCAAGCTAATCTCTCGGAACCGAGCCGAGGACATGTACCACTGTGTACCACTGGAAGCGAGGGTACGCCATCGGGACCGAATGTATGCACCACCGGAAGCGATGGACGGTACCGACGGAAGGAGATTTATTCAAGAGACCGGGCACCATCATAGACACCTTGTCACTCGTGATCGCACCGACGGGAGGCATCCAGCTCCCGATGGAACGACGGTCATCAGAAGATGACAATCCGGGATGGTATGATCCGGCACCGAAAAGGGTAATAACCAACAAGAAACGAAAGCGAAACTGACCGTTTGTATTCCGCCCACTTGGGGTCGTCACCGAATTTTTTGTCACCAGCGCGTTCGAGCGGGGGGACACCGGATACCTGGGGGTTAGTTAAGTAATGTTTGAGGTGCATACATGCGTCGGGTTTGATACTGAGGGACTCACGTATCGGACGAGGAAGTAGGTACCAACGGGACTTACGGCGGCAGCAAGAACGGCAGGCCAGGGGAGGGCCCCAGAGGCGGAGGCGAGGGCCCACATACCGGACCATATGCCTACCTCTGCGACATGGCTGCGCGAAGTGTGTGTGAGGGGGCGTATACACGCATATATGCGGGTACTTACTTGGGATGACGGCTTATGCTCCAGAGACCGCGCGAAATGAAATTGTCGTCGTGTTTTTTCAGGTCCTTTTCAGCGCGCCATTTTGATTTTTGGTGGTCGGCAGTTACTTCGAGGAGGAAGGAGGAAGTGAGGAGGGCGAGAGAGGCGAAGTCGCGAGGACCAAGAGGCGGGTGAGCGGATGCGGGGAGGGCGTTTGCCTGTGTAGCGCCGAGAAATTAAAGCACCGGCTGCAGTAAAATAAAGCTACGCACGAGATAAACAGGTAAGCCGACGACCAGAACCCAAGTAGCCTGCACGAGCCAAAACATGGTAAAAGTACCCTTTTCGTGTTTAATCTTTTCGAAGCGCGAATCGCCGCCCGCTTTTATAGCACGGGTAGCAAGAAAAGAGCCGAGGCGGGCTGTCCATATTGTGATGGCTGCAGTGAGAAGAAGCTGGCGGGGCGCGAGGGTTGGGGAATGTCGGAGGGAGACGAGGGTGGAGGTGAGGAAACCGGCGGCCCCGCAAAGATCATAGAACCTGTCGTCGGCCCGTGGAACGAAGACGGCGGCGAAGACGGACTGGAGGGCGAAGGCGCTGACGGCAGTCGGGAGCAGTCGGGACAGGATCGCCATCATCGTCGCCGTAAGAGATGAACGCTTGGACGCCTGTTACGTAACGAACGCGTACTTATCAAAGATGACATCAGACCCCTATCCTCCTCTTCCACAACGATGATCATCGCCAACGCTCACCCCGAGTCAAAGTCTATCCCAGGCCCCCACTCCTCCATCCACCATCCCCCTCCAGACCACACCAAAGAACCAGACGCAGACTCTAAAAAACCCATACCCGACACCGGCTGGCACGGCCCCACAGCAGACGGCCCTGGTGCAACCCCCAGCGCACGTGGCGGCGACTACGAACATGACTGGATGCACAAACCCCCCTACTGGTGGGTAAGTGAAGGCGGCTTATTTACCGTAGAGTACACGAGCGAGTGCTGGTGCGGGAACGTCGCCTTCGAGTTCCATGGCGAGCCCGTCGACGCGAAGCACTGTCACTGCAGACAGTGTCAGCGCTTGCATGGCGCTCCCTTCCAATGGGCTGTCATATTCCCAAAGGTATATTCCTCGCACATCGATCACAGTCTCGGTGTAACTGAACCGCTCGTAAGACCTCCGTTCGCCTCCTCAGGAATGAAAACGACTCTCTCCACTGCTTCTCCACTCAGACACGCAAAGCCGCACACAACGTCCCCTGCAAAGTATCCTGCAACACCTGCCGCTCCCCCCTCTTCGACGAAGGCCGCCGTACCGTCCTCGCCTACCCATCCAGCTTCAGATTTAAGCCCGCAAAATCACGCAATCACGACCAGGACGTCACTCAGGATATCAAAGGCCGTCACGACCCGCAACACTCGGACGTGCACGACCCCGGATATTACCAACAAGTCCCCCTCCACTTCCAGCCCACCTGCCACATCTTCTACGGCCAGCGCGTCATGGAGGTCCCAGACGGCGTGTCAGGCCCTCTGAATCTCTCCTCGTCGTGTAGATACTGACGTCCCTCTATATTCAGTCCGAAATGGCGTGGACACAAGGGCGAGAGCGAGCTCATGCAAGAGATGAGCGACGTACAAGGGTACATGTTCATTCCGTTCTCTCGCACACCGACACTTACCCCGTAAATTAGCATCATGCCCCGCTACAAAGGCCACGCACAGACCAAGGACGAAGAGCCCACTCAGGAGGACAATTTGGATTAGTGTAATCACTATAGCTCAGTTGTAGCTACCGATCACCACTCTTAGCCATTGCCGCGAAACCCTCGCTCAACCAAAACAAATCAGCGACATGTTTTATCAGCAATGTGTTGCAATGCGATACAAGCTTACAACGACCACATGCGCCCCCTCTCGCCACAAACTTGTAACTACCAACGCAACGCTGAGCCCTGACCGTTACGGAACCATGCAAATTCTGAACGATCGTAAGTGCACTCTATCGCCTGTAACGTTATTATCGATCCAGTTGGCGTGCTTCCTCGCTAAGGGGAAAACAAGATGCATTCGCATTAGAGCTGCTCCAAAACGCAAAAGAAAAACCACGTGGTGCCGCCACACTCTTGAGTTACTCACTTATAGCCTCCCCTGTACAATCATGCCCCGTCCAAAGAGCCGTCGCTATGATGGGTATATGACCATTGGCCACAGTGAACGACTTGACTTTGCCCACCAGCGCCGGGGCAATAGAGTTGCAAAAGCACCACGAGGAAGCGGGCCACAGTGCGGGCCAAGTGCCGTAGAACGTCTCGTGATGTTCGTGCTTATGACAGTTCTCCCCGTCCCAGACGTCAATTCGGTAGCCGTGCTTGCCTATTGAAGGTAACTCGCAGTAGCTTGCGGCAACTAAGACCGCAGACGATGCGAGGCTGGCGAGTGCCTTGAGTGCGACCATGTCTTGGTAAACTTGTTGGTCAATTAAACTGTAAACCTCGGAGGGACAACAGCATACCTGCATAATTGCAACAGTGGCGGAGGGATGTGATTCCTTAGCATAACCTCCGCCATCTTATAGGGGGAAATGGACGAGGAGACATGGAAGCGAACCCACCTACTCGCACTCCGAAGACCCGCTCTCCGGTCCCACAACGCATCCGCCCCCATTTTTTTGGCAGGACAAATCTCATAAGATCAGGGAGCCGAACGGGCCCTAAGGCGCGACAGATGCCGGGCCCGACTGTCGGGGACCGCTCCTGCCCCACCAAACCCAAAAGGCGTGGTATGTCGGACACTTTGGTAGAGCACCGCAGGAATGATCCCTAGCAGTAGTCAGGGTCTGAGATTCCTAAGGAGAGTTCTTGTCAGCACAATTTGTGACCTATACATACACGTTTTTGTGTCGCGTAGGAATTTAATTTTCTCTCCCTCCTTTTTGTTTTTTTCTGAATATACATGGAAAAGAAGCAGACTATCTTCCCCGATATGTCACATCTTCAAGAGAGTTGATATGAGCAGAGGAATCCTGTCATTTAATGCAGAGCTTTGTTAAGAGCGTCCTCCAGGTCACCCGTCACATACCGCCCCCCGGTGACAACTCGGTGAAGTCATCCATAGCAGAACATACACATTATTAGATCGCCTGGCGAAGGAAGCGTAGCGAGTCGGATACTTTGATGGGCCAGGAACAGTGCCCGCCGTGAATACGGAGGTCCGGCAATAGCAAGATCAGTACGAGCAACAGATAAGTTGTTCATAACTGGACGTCTATCCTGAACAAGGCATACTAAGTCGGACATCTTGGTGGGCCATGGGTGCGGCACATAGCGGATCTGGAGGAGGCATTTGACAGTGAGCAGGCCTCACTCGCCGCGGAAGTCGAATTTTCAAGTCAGGGGGAAGGATGAACAGGGATAAACTCGCACGAATACGCGGCACTGTGCTGCGCCGCGACGTCCTTGAACGCGAACCCGTGAGAGCATAGTTGAAGGTTGATAGCCTCTGCCCCTCAAAGTTTTATAATTAATTGTACGCTTTCCTGCGCCCGCGAACTGATTTATCTCACCGGGACTGCAGCTTACATGGCACAAGATAGATCCGAGTAACCATGTCTGAGTGCTCGATCCCAACGCATTTTCAGGCCAACTGGACAAAGGACGTGCTGGATATCAGTCACAATGGTACATCAAGAACGATCAGAGGTGACCGCTCCGAGTTATTGTCTTGTCAACATCCAAATGGATCTGGTGCACAGCGGAATCTTCATTGCAGGAGTAAGACATGGACAAAAGTCACCCGTGGTAAGAGTACGATAACAAGGTGGGATGAAGCCCACACGTTCCACAGCAGCCCCAGTCTTCGCGCTCCGGCCAATCCTGAAAAAAGGTATTCGTCAGTGAACGGTTGCTGCAGAACATAATCCGGAAATGAAGAGGTCAGATGGCTGTTCTTAGTTTTTTGTTGTGAGTTTTCACCATCGCCCACACAAGGCTTCCGATTTGGTGATAAACGAATCATCATTAAGACAGAGAGGAAGGGACACTAACCGTGATGCTGAAGACGAGCTCGACCGGCGCAGTCACCTCGAGCCCGTTATCACCCACCGTTGATATCAGAGTCCCAAGTCTGTTAAAGAAGGGTTTACTGAGCATGCAGAGCACTGAGAACAAAAGCCAGGTTTTTTAGGTTTAGAGGCCATATAGGCGGAGCTGGTAATATATCGTCACGGAGACTAAAATAAAGACGTGCCGACAGATGCCGTGATGAGCGATTTGATCCCGACGGCCGGCTTTCAAAGCGCTCCCGCCCGATGTCGGTGGTGCGACAGCTCACCATTGGTGCTCGTTTGTTCCAATCACGACTAGTATCAGTAACCACAACCAGTCCTCTCCATACTAGACATTTTCTCCCTCCCAAACCTTTGCACCAGCGCGCCTTTTCCCTCAGCTGCAGCTCTCAGACCACCTACTCCCAGTCATCGAAGACCACAACAATGTCCGCAACTACCTTCTACGACCTCAAGGCCGATCTTCCCAACGGGACCTCGTACAATTTCGACCAATTGAAGGGCAAAGTTGTGCTTATTGTCAATGTGGCCTCCCAGTGGTGAGTTTCGTCTTCAATGACACCGAATCTTTGAACCGACGCGCCTGTGCAGTGGTTTCACGCCTCAATACAAAGGTCTGCAGGCATCGGGCCGCTCATCGCACCGATTGTGTACTGATCAATGCGTATAGGCCTTCAGGCGCTTTACGACAAGTACAAAGAGCAAGGCTTTGTGATCCTTGGTTTCCCCTGTAATCAGGTATGGGTTGCTATCACTGCCGCTGTGCCATCTCTCGTCTTACCGTTTACTCTATCCAGTTCGGTGGACAGGAACCCGGAGATGATTCGGATATCGCGTCCTTCTGCACTCTCAACCACGGGGTCAACTTCCCCCTGATGAAGAAATCCGACGTCAACGGAGACAACACAAATGCGGCGTACAAGTGGCTCAAGAACGAGAAGGCCGGAATCATGGGACTCACGCGAATCAAGGTGCGTGCTGTTTCCAACAACGGATTCTCGATTCTGAGCATCCCAACACCGTAGTGGAACTTTGAGAAGTTCTTGATCGACAAGAATGGCAACGTCGTGCAGCGATGGGCTTCCACGACAACTCCTCAGGCAATAGATTCCGCCGTCGAGAAGCTCCTTTCAGCGTGACTCGCTGCGGATCGGTTGAGCAGCGAGCGTGGCTCATGTAAGCTATAGGTGTGAGGATCGAGGGCCCACAGTGAACTCCTCTCAGAAAGTCTGCTTCGAGGTTAGGTTTAGGACGAATATAATATGTTGCGCGATATATTTTTCCCTTCTCAAACACTGCATAGAGACAAGCTCACGAATAACGCTCTTCACGCCAGTGGATCCTCTAGGGACTCAGAAATGTCTGGGTGGATCCCATGTCGTTCTTGCCCAGACCACTGCTCGTCAAGTAAGGTACATTCTCAGTCGAGATGTGTCCGCGCTGCTACTCCTCTTACATTCATGTTTTACCCCACAAAGAAGCCAAGAAGCGCAATCCACCCCGCATGCCTCACTGCTTCTAAAATATTGGGTGTCAAGCAATTGGCAGGTGCCCGCTGGACATTACAAGTGTGGATACCAGCCACGCTGTTCTAGCGATGATCAGCGATCCTATGGAATGTACAAAAGCCTTTACCCAAGCTCCTTCCTGAACTCATCTCATAAGTCCCTTGCAAGACAATCCAATTCACAACCCCTCAGTCGCTATCATCATGGTTCGTTTCATTGGTACATACGTCGCGCTCGCTGCTCTGTTTTCCGGAGCGGTAGCGTCCTCTTTGGGGAGCTCCGCAGGCGTTGTCGTTACTGATCTCAACGACCTCACCAAACAAGTTGTGGCATTGAACAATTCTGTTAATGCTTATGGTGTCAACCCCACCTACTCCAATTTCTTGGTCAGTCCACACTCGTTGCTCTGTTGGCCCCGCTCACGCGTATTCTTCGGTAGGGGATTGTCTATGCGAGCAGCGCTGTGGACGATGCGGTCAAGAAGACTACCGCCAGCGTACTGTGATACCCTTTTCGCGTGGTTTCTCATCTGATAATTTGGACTCACAGGCATCTACCCCGTTGTCGGATGCCGACGGTCAAGCTGTTCTTCAGGCCCTTCAGCAATCTCAGCCCATCTTCGTGACTACACTGGAGAACCTCGCTAGCAAGGAAGCTTCCTTTTCCAAGTCTAATGGACTCGTGCTAGCTATTGCGAAAGACCTTGTTCTCTTGACGTCTGACACGGCGAGCCTTAGTGTGGCAGTGTTGACTGCTATTCCGGTAAGTTCATCGCTCCTATCTCCTGCGATTTGCTTCTACGTGTAATAGTGTGCCCTACGTGGTGGTGTCGGCGTGGTTGCGAATGCGATTAGGGCGGCATTCGTTGACGCTTTGAACGCCTACGTAACCACTCCGGAGTAACCCATTGGCCAGGGGTATGTCGACCTCCATTTGGTTTTTGATTTGGATCGATTGATAACCTGCTGTGTTGCAGAATGATGGGCATAGACGACTAGGGCGCATATTTGCCAGCGCTAGCTTATATGGTGCAACGCTGAAATCTTCTTGACATTGTACAGTTGTGACCAAATTGGTTGCCAGTGAATTGAAAAATGACATGGAAGTTCCTGGCAGATTTGAATCAACGCCCAGCTCGTATGAGCTCAGCTACCGGTACAGTAGCAGGACCTCAGGGGTTCAGCGCTTCAGCCTAAGCGCAGTAGATTGCATAGCTCCAGAGCGGGGGGCTGAGCGCTGAGTAGCCAGTACCCACCAGCAGTCGGTGATCTGTCATCCGGGAAAGTCCGATCACGGCGACGTAAACACACGCCTACACACACTTGCGTGTATAAATTTGCTCCTGACCAGCATCTACCATCACCCTCAACCTTGCCCTCGAAAGTCGTCCTACAACTGCAGTCCAAGGTTTTCTGGCATCTCGTTCACCAAAACTTAGTGTATATTCGCGGTCTACTCGTAGCCCACGATTTCTTCATCAAACGCCGCTCCCTTTACCTTCTGTCCCCGTCAAGGAGAAAACAGAAGAATACATTTCATGCTTCGACCTCCTCACGATAATTCGTCGCACACGTGTTCGTTTAGGTTAAAGTCCATAAGTACCGTACGTATTCTAAATCACTTAAGACTGCAGCAACGCATTCTAACCACGGAAATCATGTGCAGCGTTAAATCACATTGCCCAGCATGGCCGCAGGAATCGTTAACATTCGTCGCGATGTCGATGACAAGTTTTACCGCTATCGCATGCCACTTCTCCTCACCAAAATTGAGGGTAAAGGCAACGGTATCAAAACCGTCATTCCCAACATGTCCGACGTCGCCCGTGCCCTTTCCCGTCCTCCCACGTACCCGACCAAGTTTTTCGGCTGCGAGCTTGGAGCCCAGACCTCGTTCGACGAAAAGAACGACCGTTATATCGTTAACGGCGCTCATGACGCAGCGAGGTTGAGGGAGCTTCTCGACGCCTTCATCGATAAATTCGTCCTTTGCCGCTCCTGCAAAAACCCTGAGACCGACCTCATCATTCTCAAGAGCGGCCGGAACGAGGATATTGTCAGGGATTGCAAGGCGTGCGGAGAGAGGACAGGCGTCGACATGAGGCACAGACTTGTCACTTTCATCCTCAAGAATCCGATGAAGAACCCAAAGAAGGGCAAGAAGGGTAAAGGCGAGGCTAATGGGAACGGTGGCGGTGTTCACGCCACCGCACCTGGTGTGCCTGGAGAGGAAGAGCACGAGAATGGCGAGGGCGGGGACACGGACGATGAGCTGACGAAGAAGATCAAAGCAGAGGCTGCCCAGCTCACGACCGATACCACTCTCACCAAGGAAGACTGGTCCGCCGATACGTCCGCGGAAGCTGTCAAAGCTCGCGTCAAGGCTCTCGAAGGCCAAGTTGGAGGCTTGTCCATTTCCCCTGCCGGTGGTATGGGAGACGAGGATGGAAGTGATGATGATGCCGACAGCCCGTACGCACAGTTTGGTCGTTGGGTCGAAGAGAACAGAGGCGAAGAGGGCATCGGCTCAGTCCAGATCTTCAAGAAAGCCGAGGAATTTGGTGTGGAAAAGAAACACAAGACGATCCTTGTCCTCACCCAGGCGCTGTTCACGGAGGATGTTGTGAAGGAAATCGATACATACAAGGCTCTTTTCGTGAAGGTCAGTCTACAAACGCCTTACTCACGGGAATATTAACTGATATGACTTCGCAGATGGTGACTTCGGAGAAGCACCAAAAATCTTTGCTTGGTGGTATCGAGAGGCTTGTCGGCCTCACTTACCCTGAGCTCGTCCCATCTGTTCCCAAGATCTTGATGGCTTTATATCAGATCGACGTTCTGGAGGAGGAAGTCGTCATACATTGGGGCGAGCACGTTAGCAAGAAGTACGTCGATAAAGAGACGAGCAAGAAAGTGAGGAAGGCGAGCGTGCCGTTCTTGACTTGGCTCAAAGAAGCCGACGACGACGAGGATGATGACGACGACGACTAGCGGAGAATGAGTGGGACTCTCGCGCTCGGACTTTCGCGTATCTAGGACAGCTTGATCATTTGTACGGCCTGCCTATCGTGTCACTATGTGAACATTTCTAATGGACTTTGTGTTCTCTTCAACTCGACGACACATGCGGAGTATTGTACTGCACAGCAGTTCATGCAACATTGGTAAGAAATTGGAATCTAGGCTTGACAGAAAAGCCCCTGTACTTATTCAGCTGGAGCAACGTCAGTTGTCCTACTTCCTGAGTAAGCATACTGCTTGTATATAAAGCTCACGGCCCCCTCCCACAGAAACAACCCTCCTTACTTACACCATGGTATCCTCAGATGCAACGCCTCCGTTTGGCAAGCCATACATCGAGTCGTCCCCGAGGCGCGTTAGGGTGTTATTTGGCGGTAAATATATTGTAGATACGAAGCAAGCGAAACTTGTGTATGTTTATTCATTTGTCACGTCATTCAACATTCAACTCAGTTCTTTCACAGGTGGGAGAAGCCCTTCTATCCAACCTATTTTTTCCACACATCGGATTTGTCGTCCTCTCACCTCCGCCAATCTTCGGAGGTGCGGGAGGGAGTCAAGATCTATGACCTCGTCGTAGGGGATCGTGAAGCCAAAGACGCTGTCACGGAGTTTACAGACAAAAATAGCGAGCTCGCCGGGTTGCTGAAGGTGAACTTTGGCTCAGCCGATACCTGGCTCGAAGAAGACGAACGTATCTACGTCCATCCAAAAGACCCCTATAAGGTGACTTTCAATCCATTAGGGTTGATGTGTTTGCCTATGCTTATTTCGATCCAGCGTGTCGATGTGCTGCAGTCCTCTCGTCACGTACGCGTGGAGGTCAATGGCGTGGAGGTCGCCAATACTAATCGTCCTCGTCTGCTCTTCGAAACGAGCTTACGCGTTAGAACCTACATGCCTCTAACGGACGTCCGCGTGGATCTCTTGAGGCCTTCGAATACGACGACCGAGTGTCCCTATAAGGTTCGTACAATTTGGTTTCTTCGAAGATCGCATTCTGAATGGCGGACCCTATAGGGCGTCGCCAACTATTATAGCGTCCAGTTGCCCAACGGCGAGGTTCACAAGGATATCGTGTGGTATTACCGCACACCTCAGCCCGAGTGCGGACAGATGATTGGTTACGTCGCCTTCTATGACGAGAAGGTGGACGTCTGGGTTGATGGTGAAAAACAGCAATGAGGGCTGGCCGTCCACGTAAAGCGAGCTCCCGACGAAAATCAGGATGTCAGCGCTGGTAGTCTTATCGGTTGTATTTTTGTGCCATGACAATCTCGAGATCTTTGCGTGCCTTGAGAATAAGCAGATGGTTTGCTCTTGTCGAGGCAAAGGACATTGATTGACTGGATAAACCTAAATGCTAAAACGTAGTTCTAATGCGGGGTTTCCGAGATGGATTATCATAACCCTCAGTAAGAGGTGAAAGCCATTGCGATACCGTCGTAAGCGGGCTTGCGAACCAAGTTCTGATGGGGAGGTTCCTCGTCAACTGTCAGAAAATACTAGTAACATAGCAACCTACCTCGTCCCAAGGGCAAGCTTCGCCGTAACCGGGGAACGAAGAAGGAATCCAGGAGTACTTGAGACAAAGAAAACCTGAGGGATTGCATTTCTCCATCGGAAATGAGAACATACCTTGTCGGTGTAGTCCCAGACTGTGACACCGACGCATCCAGAGACAGCCATGCAGACGCCAACAATAGTCTCGTAATCCGCCTTCTGCTGTTCAAGGTCGGCGTCGGTGGCGGGGAGCTCAATGCGGTCGTCGAGCTCAGTGATAGCGACATCGACACCAAGGGCGGTGAGCGCCTCCATGTTGGCTTGGAGTTCAGAGGCGGAAACCTCGCCGAGGATGAAGTGGCTCTCGATACCAATGCCATCGATGGGCGTGCCCGCAGCCTTGAGATCCGTGACCAGCTGCACCATAGCGTCAATCTTGGGGCCTATTGCGAGTACGTCAATTTTGCGACTCTTTGACAAGAGTGTGCGACAAACCGGAGTACTCGAGGTTGTACTCGTTGATATAAAGCATGGCATCGGGGTCGGCGGCGTGGGCGGCATTCAAAGCGATGGAGATGTAAGAAGAGTTAAGGGTGTTGTAGAAGACATCCGTGCGGAAGGTTCCGTTGTCGTTGAACGGCTCTGGTTTGAGGAAGTCAGTAGAAGATTCGATGACTCAGCCAGAAGCACGAGCGTACCATTGATGACGTCCCATGCATCTTAAAAGGCGGTGAGGCAATTCGGTTAGGTACGAATAACAGATACTTACAACTGTAGCATATCAGTGTGACGGCGCATGGTTTAGATTTAAGTGGTATGGCTTACATCTTTCCCTTATAATGTGAAACCTCGGTAGTAACGTGGGTTTGGATGACAGAGGTTAGTGTCTCCGGCGTCCAGTTGCCATACGCAACCCAGTCGGGGAGTTGACTATACCAGACGAGGTTGTGTCCTGTAAGAATAGCGGAAGCTGAATATCTCGTGCGGAAAATGGACTGTCCAGCACGGACCTCTCATGATCTTTCCAGTCTGTTCTGCGAGAGCAACGATTTGGTCACCTCCAGTGAAGTTGAAGACATTCTGCTCGGGTTCAATGGCGTCCTGACAATAGCAGCACGCAAACAGGTTATTCCTGCATCATTCGAATCTGCCTTGAAATATATGGACGTACCCATTTCATACTGTTAGCGGGCGTCAACTGTCCGAACATGGCGGTGTCGTTGAGGATCGTTAGATATGCTGTGTCGGTGAGCTCTGGGTTATCCGTAGCAGAACCAAAGTAGAGCTTCCCAGCAGCCTTTGCAGCCATGTTCAGGGAAACAGTTGAAGTGGCCGTGGGCGCAGAGCTTGTCGCAGTGGAGCTCTGAGCGGTGGCAACCCGCATAAGCGAGAGGAGAGTAGCGAAACCCAACGAGAGAATCATTTCGTCGAAACGTCAAGGGGGAAACAGCCCGGAGCGATGCGTACTTATAGGATTCCCTCGGGACTACATCGCTGGAACCAGGTGCTTAGTAGCTTCACGGAAGACCCCACGTGAGGAGGCTGAACTTTTTTAAACGCTGCCGCGGCTGCATGGGGCTTACAACAGGGACGCATGAAAGGTTCATGCAAAATGCGTACGACGTTGCCAGGCCCCATGGCGTGCGTAGGTGTTGTGCGAACACGCTAGGGGACTGCAGGGGTAAAAGAAGAACTCCACTGGGACACATGACGCACAAGAATTTGCCTCGACCACGAGGGCGACACGAGAAAGCAAAATTTAGAATGTGGCACAGATCCGTGAGCTGGCTAAAACTTCGTCCAAGGACGGATGGTCATCATTGATCTAGATGATTGCTAATGTCTCTCAGCAGTGCATGAGTACGACGATGATAATAATCAGGACGGGAGCAAATACAATACAGGCTGTGAGATACTTGGGGCAAGTTGACGGTGCCGGTGAGATGTTACAAGGCACTAAATATGGTTCAAGAAAGATTCGGAAGGCACACACTGACACGGAAGTATACAGCGACAACCTTCCAAAAGAGAAGAGATGTGGGTTTCCCCCGAGCGAAGGAGCCTCTCCTGCATTCTCCGGTACACCCTGAGCCTCAGTCAAAGCGAGGCCGCCCTAGCAGAAAAACGCGAGTAAAAACGATGGCCCGTCCACCGCGAAAGATAACCGAGCATTTGGGTACGCCTTCATTGCAATAGAGGACGGGAACGCGGACGAGGAGGCAGAAGAGCTGATACCAAGTCCAAACTTTTGTGTCCACAGAAATTGTTCTAAGGAAACTTGTCCTACAAAAATGATGTCATCATATATTAGCACAACAAAGAATTAGGTCAGCTTTCCTCACGAGTAATTTAGCACCGGAGCAGCGCCGGGGAGCCACCAGCAAGTGTCATGAGACAGTGTGACAATGTAATGACTCTGAGTTTCTATCTGTTCGCGTTAACGTTCTTTAACGCGTATTAACCCACCCAACAACAGAAGAAAATTTACTCAAAGCTGCTTTCATGTCGCGCACCGCTAAGGCATGCACTATTGCCCGCCTAAATGACATTGTCCTTGGTTCTTTCTCGCTTGTCCCATCTTCAGAGACGCTAGACCACCTCATCCGATATCTAGGCACCTGGAGCGGCAGCGAGTTGAGTACTCCATTCTCGCTCTATTCAGTCCACGTCGTCCATGTCTCTGACCACGTACGACGGCCCACAGCAAGCTCTTTACAGTAAGATTTGTCTGCATGCGTCGTACGAGAGCACAAACTGATACCCTACCATGAAGCTCATTCAGTATGCCCTCAAACTGATCGTTCCTTTCCTACATATGCGTGCACGTCTCCAGCATCGTATGGGGCTCAGGAAGGATGCTAGCAGCACTGCCGCTGTGTCCTTCTCAAGTTTTGCTAGCATAATTGGCGATTCTAAGATGTTGGGTAGAATGTGGGGTAAGTTATAATACTCTGCATTAAGAGACGACTTCCATGATCCTCATACCTCTTCGAAGGTTTGCTGCCAATTGTACAGTGGCTCTCGTCCATTGAGAGAAACCCTCCTCCGACTCGGGCGTTGCTTACGATCGAGCGCCTACAAGGCTGGTCCATGCTCGGTTACTATCCATTGGAGCACCTATACTACCTCCGTGCACACGATCTGATCCCCGCAACAATTCCTTCTCTGACTACTTTGCTGGGACGCTCCACCAAGCGCATCACGCTGAACACCAATGTTCTTGCCATGTGGTCATGTCGTTTCTGGGCACTTTATGTGATCCTTCAATTCGCCCATCTCAGAGAGGACAGAAAACTGCTTGTACTGAGGGAGAAGAACTTGAAGAAGGGGAAAGGTCTTACAGAGGAAGATGGCGTGGATCTCGGAAACAGATGGGATGCGTATTGGAACGAGCTAATCGCTAATACCGCAAACTTACCATTAGCTATTCACTGGTATGTTGTCTCAGAGTCTGGGAAGCTTGTGATTAACTACTTTCCTCAAGGTCTTTGGAGCATGGTCTATACACCAATGAGGCAAGTATCCAATATAGGACTTGACTGCCGCTTGAACAATCTCTGAACGCTGTTTTAGATCTGGACAGGCGCACTGGGCCTGATCAACGGGATTGCATCCTTCAGGAGCGGCTGGAAAGCCACCGCATTACCCTCCTCGAAGACCTCCAGTCCCCCTCCAGATACCATGGCAACTGTGGAACCTACCGACATGACGGACGCTGTGTCTTGATTCAAAAAGGGGTGTTCTCTTCCGGTTTACAACTCCCTCTCGTACTTAATTCCTACCGTTGGCGGTTTCGTTAGGTGCTAATGCGTTGGTCGATTTGGATAGGTTTCTTGGATGTCGATAGCACAGTATCAAGTTTTATCATGTGGAAGCTCTTATACCTGGGCCAGTGGAAGATATTCGAACTATCGCTCTTTTGGATCTCGTCATAGGTTTTTCAAGAAGCCTCGATCGGAGTCCCGTCATCAGGATCTGCGCCTTGATACCTGCCGCCTCTATATGGCAGCATAATTAACATTTTGACCTAGCCAGTCTACATTTGCATGGTAGGGTGTCATTCCACGTGCTGGCACCGTCGTCACATGGCGCACAAATCAGAGATGTCATTGACCATGGTGTTCGCTGAGTCGTAGCCCTCCGATATGCGCTTCGTTCGTCTGAAGGCCCCATCAGAGGTGACAATATTGGTAACGATTTCCCTTTATCAGCTGTCGCTCGGGGCCTTCCACTGCGTTAAGCCGGTCGCCTGATCAAACATTACTATTGCCGCTAGGGTATTCCTGACCCTCTATCACCCTTCAGGTCCTTGGCGAGGCGATTATCTGTGAGTTTATAACCACACCCCTGACCTTGGAGAATCGTAAATTCCTTCCTTTTACTCCCCCATGTCAAACCCGGCTCACAGTGAATACGATATCATCTTTGCGGGAGGTGTGTCTAACCATCATTTATTGTCGTTTTGCCACTATGTATTCAAGCTGTCGGTGAATGATTCAACAGGCGGTGCCGCAGCTTGTTTAGCCGCCGGAAGACTTGCGGACGCTGACTCTTCC
The DNA here is from genome assembly GCA_021014945.1 of Leucogyrophana mollusca. Lineage (NCBI taxonomy): Eukaryota > Fungi > Basidiomycota > Agaricomycetes > Boletales > Leucogyrophana > Leucogyrophana mollusca. The sequence goes on along the minus strand of MU266389.1, from coordinate 88,022 downwards.
TTGAAGATACTGGTCCTCGAGCAAGGACTCCACACACGCAACATCGATGCCCACACACAGCCCGCGCGATATTTCAGTCACCTAAAGCCGACCAGCAAGACCGTGACGTTCAATGTCGGCAACCCTAGCGAAGAGCTTGGCGGACGTTCTCTAGTGACGCCATCCGGTCGCTGCGTCGGAGGTGGCTCTAGTGTAAACTGTGAGCTACACCTAATGCCTATAAGGAATACCAACTTTGAACACATACCGAAGTCACCATGTACACGCGTGCTGCAGCTTCGGATTATGATGACTGGGAGACGGTCTATGGAAACGCTGGCTGGGGTTCCAAAGATCTGTTACCTCTTTTGAAGAAGGCGTGTTTTGCTACGGTACTCGGAGAAGCTGCCAATGCTGACCGATCTTGTTCACAGACTGAATGTTATCAAGTCAAGCCCAATGAACCTACCCACGGATACTCCGGACCGTTGAAAGTCTCTTGGGGCGGTATCTATACTAATGTCGGAAAGCAGTTTCTCGAAGTTGCGAGCCAGTTCGACAAGGAACGTGGATTCGCCGACGACCCCAACGGATTATATTCTTGTAATACCTATGGAGTACGTTCCTTGGTCATTTGACTACCTTCGATCTTATCGAGTACATTCCCTTAGCGATGGCAGAAGTAAGATGTCTCGTGCTGTAATGCTCTTATTAACTAATGTCTATAGGTGGATTGATGGGGAGACGGGAAGACGCTCTGATGTACCCCATCATTTCATTTACAACAAGAACCATGAGAATCTAGAGGTCATTGACGGCAAACGCATCAAGCGCGTTATCTTTGAGTGAGCGCAAAGTATTGTTCATTGATCTGGTTTGCTGAATCTCAGTAGGAACAATCGCGCAGTGGGCGTAGAGTACAGTAATGATGTCGTTTCCCTCCCAGATGCGGAACAGACGCTGCGCGGTGTTCGCGCATCGCGCTTAGTCGTATTGTCCGCTGGAGCTTTTGGGAGCCCGACCATATTAGAGCGCTCTGGCGTTGGAGCCAAGACTATATTGGATCAGAATGGAGTGAAGCAAGTCGTTGACCTCCCCGGCGTTGGCGAAAATTACCAAGGTAGGACAGTTACCGAAGCTGCTGGTGGCCTCCGCTCATAATTGGTTACAGATCACAATGTTATTTTCGTTCCCTACCTCGCTAGCGATGACGCGGAAACGCTTGATGCCCTATTCCGTGGCGAGAAAGAGGAGGAAGAGAGTGAGGCTCTGGGTTGCTTCCGTGACCTTTTTGGCTTATGATGATATTTCCTGACAGGATGTGTCGCACAGTGGGTCAAGGAAGGCAAAGGCTTACTCGCTCACAAGTGAGACCACGCTATCGGCGTTGTGATTCTAGTGCCAATGATTTCCTCTCGCCAACTATAGCGGGATTGATGCTGGCGTGAAGCTCCGACCTACTGCTGAGGAGCTAGAGGAGCTTGGCCCCGAGTTTCAGAATCGCTGGCAGACGCACTTCGCAAATGCTCCTGATAAGCCTGTCATCTGGCTTGGCCCTGTCGCTGCGTAAGTCGCTCCCTCAGTGGTTTGAGAGCCTCGTACTCATGTTTGTTCTTAGTTACCTCGGAGACCCTTCTGTTGCCTCCGCACGTAAATACTACAGCATGGGCTACTTTACTGTATGTTGTGCCAGCCTTCCCACGTTCTCCTAGCTCGCTCACGTTATCGCTAGCATTACCCTGCTTCCCTTGGCAAGGTGCACATCAAATCTGGTGAAGATCACCACGCCGCTCCAGACTTCGCACCTGGTTTCCTGAGCGAGTGAGTAAAGCTATCGCATGCGTCACCTGACACTGAGGTTGATTTCACCTTCAAAGTCCTGCGGACGTCGCAGCTTTGCGATGGGGTTACAAGAAGTCCCGCGAGCTTGCTCGTAGAATGGGCATATATCGAGGAGAGTTTACTCCGGGACATCCAGACTTCCCCGGGAACACCGTGGCAACATGTAAGGAACGAGATGGCTCCATTGATACCTCGGCTCCTGCTATTGTATATACCGCGGACGACGAGAAGGCAATCGAGGCATATAGCAGGAAATTTGGTGAGCGTGACTCGGTTCCAGGGGAACCAGTGTCTGATTGAAGCATCCCCAAGTGCAAACTGCATGGCATTCTGTATGTGCGGTGTGCTTGTTTGTGATTGTTAACTGATCGAAAGGGTAGCTTGGCACCTGTGCGATGATGCCACGAGAAAAGGGAGGCGTTGTCGATGAGCGTCTGAACGTATATGGCGTGGAAGGCCTCAAAGTTGCAGGTGCGTAATGCGCGAAAATACCCGTGTGATCCTCCTACGAGGTGAAGTGTCCTATAGACATCTCAATCGCCCCCGGGAACGTAGGTGCTGTGAGTCTCGGTGAACTTCCAGGGATTCGGTATCTCTAATGATTACTTTCAGAATACCTACTCAACTGCGTTGGTTATTGGTGAGAAAGCTGCGGTGATCATCGGGGAGGATTTGGGGATCAAGGGTATCTAATTGCATTGATCTGCAGAGGCCGTAATCTTGTATCATTCACAGGTTTCAGCTACCGGGATTTTCGCCGATTTGCAGCTCTCCAGTGTACCTTCTTGTCTACGAAGACTGACAAAGTTGATGTCCCTTTCTCCATAAGCGTTAGGCGTGCGCCATCCGCCTACTGTTTACCGTTTTGGCGAAGTATTTCCGCTCCGGTAAGGGCAGCGGCCATAAATCTTTATCACCATTAGAACGCCTGTCGATGTGCTTCTAATCTTGGGAAACGAGCTTTCTCCCTTACTCACCCATGTCCAGCCCTGCCTACCCCGAATACGATATCATCTTTGCCGGAGGTGCGTCTAATCAACCCTGGTCGTCGCTGTACTTTTGCTAAGACCGTTAATGAACGGTTAATCAGGCGGTACGGCAGCTTGTTTGGCTGCGAGCAGACTCGCGGACGCAGACTCTTCCCTTAAGATACTCGTGCTTGAGCAAGGGTTGCACACACGCAACATTGACACTCACACGCAGCCGGGGCGATATCCCAGTCACCTGGCGCCAAGCAGCCAGACCGTAACATTCAATGTGGCAAACCCCAGTGAGGAGCTTGGAGGTCGGTGTTTAATAACTCCATCTGGTCGCTGCGTCGGCGGAGGCTCCAGCGTCAATTGTGAGTGACATCCCACTCTTTCCGTGGATTTCCGTCCTTTACGCTTCCCCAAGTCACAATGTACACGCGGGCTGCGGCTTCGGATTATGATGAGTGGGAGACTATCCATGGGAATGTTGGTTGGGGTTCCCAGGACTTGCTGCCCCTGCTGAAGAAGGTCAGAACGTGTGCCCACATTTCGGGGTTGATGCCAGTGATTCAATGCCTTTACAGAGTGAGACCTTTCAAATCAGGCCCAATGAACCCACACATGGATACGCCGGACCGCTGAAAGTATCTTGGGGCGGTGCCTACACCAACGTCGGAAAGCAGTTTCTCGAGGTTGCAAGCCAGTTCGACATCGAGCGCGAGAGCGCCGATGACGTCAATGGATTGTATTCCTGCAACACTTACGGAGTGCGCCCACCATACTCCGTGTTAGCTTCTCTTACATTGGTTCCATCCCACTAGCGATGGCCGAAGTATGATGCCTCGTGTTGCAGTTGTTGTATTGGCTGAAGTATCTACAGGTGGATTGATGGGGAGACGGGAAGGCGGTCCGACGTGCCCCATTGCTTCATTTACAACAAGACCCATAAGAACCTCGAAATCGTCGACGGAAAGCGTGTCAAGCGCGTTGTTTTTGAGTGAGTATCGAAATCAATCCATATCAGCTGCTTGCTTTTCTCTTTCCTAGGAACAACCGTGCTGTTGGCATTGAATACACTAATGACACAGTTTCCCTCCCAAATGGGGACCAAGCGCTGCACACCACTCGTGCAACACGACTTGTCGTGTTGTCGGCGGGAGCTTTTGGAAGTCCAACAATTTTAGAACGCTCTGGCATTGGGGCCAAAATGGTTTTGGAAAAGAATGCGGTAAACGTGGTCGTTGATCTCCCTGGCGTTGGCGAAAATTACCAAGGTAGGCACTAATACTGAGACTCGTTGTAAGCCTTGGTGACATGCACTCACAGATCACAATGTCGTTTTCGTCCCATACCTGGCAAGCAATGACGCGGAAACGCTCGATGCTCTTTTCCGTGGGGATAAAGAGGAAGTCGACAGTAATGCTCTGACTCATCTCCTCTAAATGTTTGGCTGGTGACACCACTTCCTGGCAGAACACGTCGCGCTATGGGTCGAAGAAGGTAAGGGCTTTCTCGCCCATAAGTAAGTCGCACTGTTGGTGTCACGACGACGGCGGCTAACAACTTGCTGTGTGCGGCTGCAGCGCGATAGATGCTGGCATAAAGCTTCGACCTACTGCCGAAGACCTACTGGAGCTTGGGCCCGAGTTTCGGGATCGTTGGCAAACATACTTTGCCGATGCCCCGGACAAGCCCGTCATCTGGCTTGGCCCTGTCTCTGCGTAACTTTCCTCCTTGGTGCTTGTACATTCAGACATTCATCATTTCCTCTAGTTACCTCGGAGACCCTTCTGTAGCTTCCACGCGTAAATACTACAGTGTGGGATACCATACTGTGTGTTGATGTTTCGTCGACTTCCATTCTGCTCCCGGCTTACAGTGTCACTTACTCACCAGCAATACCCCGTGTCCCTCGGCAAGGTACACATCAAATCCGGCGAGGATCATCACATCGCTCCAGACTTCACATCTGGTTTCTTAAAAAAGTAAGTCATGCTACGACCTTCATCTCCTAAGATAAGGTCTGATCCGTGTTTCCTATAGCCCTGCCGACGTAGCAACGTTGCGATGGGGCTACAAGAAATCCCGCGAATTTGCTCGCAGAATGAGCGTCTATCGAGGAGAGTTTACGCCAGGGAATCCGGAATTTCCGGAGGACGCTGTAGCAGTATGTAAAGAGCAGGATGGCCCTGTCGATATCTCGGCCCCTACCATTGTCTACACAGCGGAGGATGAGAAGGCAATCGAGGCTTACAACCGCAAATTTGGTGAGTGCGGCTCGAGTTGAGAGGTCCGCTGGGACTGACCGAAGTTCATAGTACAAACTGCGTGGCACTCGGCACGTTCATTTTGCTCGCTATTGACTTTTAATTGATCAAAAGGGTAGCTTGGGACATGTGCCATGAAGGGACGAGAGAAGGGAGGTGTTGTGGATGAGCGCCTCAATGTATACGGTGTCGAGGGTCTCAAAGTTGCAGGTAAGCGCAACCCATAGCTCCCTATGCGATCCACACGATGAAATACATCTCTGTAGACATGTCGATTGCCCCCGGAAATGTAGGCGCTGTGAGTCTCAGTAAACTTAATCTTAAGGTTGAAAACTGTCTAATACTTTCCTTCAGAACACTTACTCGACTGCTTTGGTTATCGGCGAAAAGGCTGCGGTCCTTATCGGCGAAGACCTGGGAATCAAGGTGGTCTAACGTAGACCGATCTGTGTAGACTGGAGTGTCACTTTAAATGGTGGATCTTGATATATTCCAATGCTTTAGTCTGAACCGTGCAATTCCACGCCATTTGCCACCCACAGAATGTACTCAAGTGGCAGGGGATACTACAAGGACTAACTAAATCATTTATTAAATCTGTGTTCAGAACGCTTGTTCTACCACCTGTTACTGGTGATAAGTTATGGTGGTTATCAGGGAAATCTATGAGGGTTTGAAGCAGGCTGGCCTACAGACCAAAAGTGTTTGTTTCTAGTTGTACTTGGACTGGCACCATAGGCCACCTATGGTTATAATCCGATGGTATCTTTTCCATCACGGGCAACTTGGAATTGGTGTCTCTGCGCCATACTCGTCTTCGACTGAATCAAGGAAGTCGAGCATCTACTGAAATATTAGTTCCCCAGCTCTACAGGCACTCCAAATATACTCGCAAATTGGTGTCGCTTGGCCCCCATTTTTCGCCCAGCTTCAGTCTTCAGTCTGTCTTGTATATGCAGGAGCTTATCGTAAAAATGCGCAATTGCTGTGTCTGATCGACCCGGGGGGGCATGCAGTGGACTGCACCGCAGAAGAGCGAGCGCTGTAAGAGACGTGTGGTAGACAAATTCGAAATACATACCGGTTAACTGCTGCGCTGTAAGCGGCACATCTCATTATCCCTTGATCAAGAATTAGACAGCACAACACAAAGGGTCTTTTCTTGACGCACCGAAAGCCCCGATGGCATCCAGTCGGTCAGCATCCTGGACACAATGGAGCTCGACACATCTATCGTGCCACTCTTGCCACTGGCCGGCCTCACGTAGCCTCTTCTCCGTGGTCCACGATACGTTCTCCACGATTTTCACAATTTGACGGGCGCGTCCATCATTTATCAAGTTTAATCCATGCTCCGAGGACAATTTCTCAAATAACGGAAGAAAATACGCGTAAGGATCAGCCGCATCCGCGTCAGACACGTATTTCTTATCAAGAACGTCATGGAGAAGTGCCGCAAGTTCGACAACAAGCAGATCAGGCTTTTCGGGGCCAGCGGAGCGTGCCAGCGACAAGGCAGTCTTCCGCACGCGTTCCACTAATATGTTAATCCGGGGTATCGCGTTCAGCGATGGTTGAGCACGGTCTTGTTGAAGAGTACTAGAACACCACTGACCATGAAAGGCATCGTGTGAAGGATCATACCTAGCCATAGTTTCTATCATCAGCTTTTCAGCTGTATTTATAGCGTGTTTTTCCTGAGGATTCGGGTACATGTTTTGCGACTGTATTCCAATCCGAGCACTGATTTTCCGACAAAGCCAATCGGCGCTGTGGTCAAGACGAAAAAGTAGCGGGAGCGTGATTGCGCCAGCTCTGAGCTCACGTGGATGCGTGTCGTCGCGAATCGGAAACATCCGAGCTGCACATACTAGGTACAGACCGTCGAAGCCTGTAGACAACCAACACTTACTTTTTCTCAAATACCATGGCGCGTTATGGCTCGCGCTCTCTTCTTATCGCTCTTTTTGCTGTCGTTACGCTTACACTAACGGGAGCGTTGGAGACCGGAAATTCGTCAGTCGTAATTCGGGTGACTATCTCACAACTACACTTTCGAGATTCCATTCTCATCATTTGGCCCACTCTGACACGAACGTGTTTCATTGGGTCTGTATGTGCATAGGAAACGGAAATATACCAATGTCCTTCCGTGCAGAAACTTAGCGCTCTCAAAATTGATATGGAGCAGAAAGAGTCTCCAATCATGCGACAGGTCTTTGCGTGGCTCTTCCCGTTCGGCCCTGGGTGGAACTCAGGTGAGCAAATACAGCTTGGACCTGGTTTAATGGGGACCTAACATTAACGTATCTATCGAGTTCTTGGAACGTTTTACATTAGCTCGTGCGTGATCGCATAACTTAGATCCCAGCCAATTTCTAAAGTTCACCCACAACGTTTCAGGGTGCCCAATTTTATTCTTGCCTTCATTCCCGCGGAGATCAATGCCAACACCCTCAACACAATGACAGCTTTTGCGGTCTGGTCTCGTTATCCCTGAGTACCAGCGGTGCCTAATTCACGCCCCTTTTACTGCAGACGGGGGGACTTCTTTCTGACGTGTTCCTTCACCTCATCCCTCACGCATTTATGGGAGAACACCAAGATCCTGGCGCCCACTTTGTAATGGTCGAAGAAAAGAGGAATATCCTCATCGGGTAGCCCCGTTTGACATCTTGACGCGTTGTGGCTCATACTTGTTCCTTAGACTTGGTATCTTCGTTGGATTTGCCGCATTCTTCATTATGGAGAAGTCCTTACGAGTGTTGAGTGGCGAGGACGAGACCGGCGGCCACTCCCATGGCCATTCGCATCCCCATGCTTCTCCAGAAAGCTCTGAGCCTTCTGCGAGAACTTCCGGTGCAGCTGCCAGCATATCAGCTGATGGACTTCGATCCCGAGGTTCCGAGAACTCGACCGTCGATAAGCATGCTGATTCAACCGAAGTCACGCACACGGCTGCGGGGCCCTCAAAGCTTTCAGCCTATCTCAATCTTTTTGGGGATTTCGTTCACAACATGTAAATATATCGCTTCGTGTCTCCTCAAATATTTCCTCACCTGTCTCTGATTTTTAGCACAGATGGATTGGCGTAAGTACCAACGTGCACCGCACATAATTGTTTGGTTATTGCCACCGTTTATCTGACATCTGCATCAGCATGGCCGCATCCTTCTATTCTTCTCCACTCATTGGAGCGACGACTACTCTCGCTTGTTTTGCACATGAAATCCCTCACGAAATCGCAGACTACTCAATTCTCGTGCGGAGCGGATTTACCAAGCGACAGGCTATGCAGTCGCAATTTTTGACCGCTGTCGGTGCATTTGTACGTACCGTCCATTGTTTCGCAGGACGAGCTCATTTAGCTCATTTTTACATCACGACTATTTTCTTGGAAGGTCGGGTGAGTGTGTTCAACGAGAAACGCGATGGTTAACATTGTGACTGAAGCATGATCAATGATCCAGTACCTTTATGGGTATCGCTATTCACAATTTTTCGGCCTCTGATGGAGAGACAGAATCTCTCGACTTAGCCGCCGGTGTGCGGCAAGAGGCATCCGGCATCTTGGGTACCACCGTGCAGCCTGCCGATCTGGTTAGTGCCTGTCACCTAGATCACTTCGAATTGTTTTTGGCTCAGCCCAATGCCTGCAGGTAATTCCTTTTGTGGCTGGAGGGTTTTTATACATCGGCGCCGTCGCCGTACTGCCAACGTGAGTGCAGAGTTGACCTTTTTGTGCCTTGACATTGATGAACCAGCAATTATAAGCCTACTGGCGGAGAGCAAAAGCGGCGCACAAGCCCTGCGAGAGGTGTGGCTCCTGGGTCTCCATGCTGTCGAACTTTATTGACACGAGTCTGCAGTTCGGTGCGATGGCCTTTGGCGTGCTTTGCATGTTCTTAGTCGCGTAAGTCCGATCAGAATCCGTCTGTCTACCACTCTCACGAAACCTGATTCAACATTTTTCACAGCTGGAACGAGTAGATCCGCGCAGGGGAGCACGTTTATCCCCTGGTCAGTTCTTGTACGTCACCTCGATGGTCTGTCAGGGAATGACTTTCCTGATCTCAGACGTAGTATATCCGGTCAAAATTAATGACTGCTTAGATGTTTTTCTCTGGTAATGAAATCCGTGTCCGAGACGCCATGGGTGATCGCACTGTGCCACTGGTAGGCATCTATAGTGTGTGCGGTCGCAAGGCTGCAAGGACGGCGTGTACCTATGTGCTTAATTATGGAATATTCTGATCATCATCTGCCCTTTGAGCGAATCTTCCTGGGATCGGGTGTAGGATGGAGCGCCGAGTGATTTGAGTCGAGTCTAAAGGAGGGATATCATCCTGCAAGGTACCTGCACGGCTGCGCCACTGAGCGTGTGCCGGAGTGATGCCGGCGAACGTGCGTGTCCGCTTTGGTCATATCCAAGCTTGATGCAAGCCACTTCGTAATTTCAGACACACGACCAGTTTCCACTCAAAAAGTCGGAAAAAGTTTCCGTCCTTTTCAACCCTCATTACACTCCACCATCTGCGATCCTTTTTCATCCACTAACCCTCCATCTGTCCCAGAAACTGTGTTTCTGAGTTCTCGCTGAAACCCCTCACCGGGGCTGGTAATTCTCGAACAATCCCGAGCTTAGTTCCGCTCTCGTATGTGTCATTTAACCGCTCAGCTTTTGATGCTTTCTCATTCCTGTCCTGCTTATGACAGGAGGCGCCTCAGGTTAACCCCAAGGCCGTGCCCACACCCGCATAAATACCTGCGCAAGGGTTATTTGGCGCTGTCCATTCGCATACACCTCCCTTCTTCAAGGCATACTCTGTCAAGAAGCACGGTCATCTCCCCAGCGGGAAATCGCAGGTCGCTGTCTCCCACTATATAAAGGCGCCGTATTTATCTTCGTTGCGCAGCTCGCTGTCCATCCCGCTCTACATTTTTCGATTTCGACCCCTCAACTTTTATCATGGGCACCAAAGGACGTGATGTTCCACGTGTCGTGTGCTGCGCGATACCGATAGCAAGTGCTGCCGGTAAAGTCCTCGTTATTACCAGCCGGAAACGTCAAGATTTGTGGGTCTGTGAGTCATTTTCATACTAATGCATTACTATGCAGTGTCTGCTGAGTAGCGGGCACCGCCTCATATCTCAACTCGAGCCGTGGTTGATGTAGGAACTTTGCTTACATGAGTCAACTCTTTTATTAGTACCCAAAGGTGGTTGGGAGTCGACCGATGGAGTGCTGGAGGCAGCAGCCTCGCGGGAAGCCTTGGAAGAAGGTCTCACCCTTTGTCCCTCTCTCCGTCTCCTCATCTCCTGATGATAGTCCTATCCCCTTCTCGCCCACCTATATTGGCCGTCCTTTGGCCCATGATGCGTAGCTGGCGTTCGTGGCAAAATCACACGATACGTGACAACAATCAAGTCGCCCTCGACGACCTACCACTTCTACGAAATGGAAGTCACATCGCTCGACAAGGATTGGCTGGAAAGCAGAGAGCGCAGGAGAGAGTGGGTCGACTACGCCGAAGCATTAAGAAGAATTGCCTGGAAGAACGAACTTGCACAAGGACTCATGTTGTCCTCCATCGCTCCACCTCGATAGTCTTTCCGCATCACAACGGTACCACCTACCGCTGTTAAATCATGTGAAGCACACTTCACAGCACGCCGTTGTTCGAGTTTAGAACAAGGACTACTCGACTGTTTCAATCGTATACATCCCCATCACATCGCCATCGCATTATCCTTGATTATTAGATCTTCACATCACCACCCATACTCTACTCATACTTGCGTTTTAACGATACCATCTCCCTGACCAACCACCATACTTCGACACGCCCCCCGCCCTATCTGGCAATTCTACGTGCATATCTTGCTATCCATGTACCGTTTATCCTGTTTCGTTCGCAGCCGTTATCCCCTGATTGTGCGAAATAGATCCTATTCGCCCAGGTTTGGACGTATTATAAACACACTTAGACGTAGCTACGTGCTTTGGTTTCAACTGGTGAAGGCATCGACGAACGGACTTATTGCTTCTGGTGACACCACCATGCGGCGCCTCAGGTCAGACTTCGATGCGCACCATTTGTGCCTTATTGCATATGAGTGGACGAGAACAGCCCTCGGCCTCCGCAGCCACGTTCTCGTCCGAGGGTTTTCATAACCACCAACGAATATGAGGTCACGTCTTTGCGGTGCGTGCCGGAATTTTGTTGGGCTTGAAGGTGTTACGTTCTTACCGAAGAGCGCGAAGAGTGTCACCACCGAGCACATGGTGCAATATTGAATGCCAAATTTTGACAAGAGCAGGCAGCGGCTCTTCCACCTGGCAGATAACCCCAACATGCATATATAAGAGCTGATCTCAACTATGGTTCTTTAGTAGGCCTGGCCGCGAAAATCCACCAGTTGGTCTGCGTATTCAAGCGGGATGTGGTTCACCCTGACCCTGAGCGCTGGCCTTTCGACATCCGTGGCGTTGGCTTCCTTCAGTCCAGTGTCAGAGACATCTAATGTATTCGACAGGCTAGGCAACCTGTCGCCTTACCATAGGGCTCCCCCCATCCCAGGCTTAAAGACCACGCTCCCCGGCGATTGCTCTGTGGATCAAGTTATGCTTGTGAGTTCCATCTTTACCGATTGCCACGAAGATTGACGATCTTTGGCTCGCTTGTTCTATCACTTGCGTTAGATGCAACGACATGGTTCTCGCTGGCCGCTGGCAAGCGAACTGCCTTTCATCCAGAACCTGACGTACAAGCTTGGAAACGCATCGGATGTCATCCAAAAAGCCAGATTACCTCCAAACATGGCGTTTCTCAAGGATGGCTATGTGACAGAGCTTGGGCACGACAACTTGACCGCACCCGGAAGGAAAGAGCTTTTCACACATGGGGTCAAGTGAGTGCGTCATGCTCAACTTGACGAACGCAAGTGTTCACACTAGCTCCTAGCTTCTTGCTGGAGTATCCGCACCTGCACACGGACACCATACTGGCTGGGGCCCAGGACCGAGTCATTGAATCCGCGCAGTGGTTTGGCCTGGCATACTTTGGCCGTTACTTTCATAACACGTCAGCCATCAACTTCACTACTATTCCCGAGGATAGTAATACGGTGTCCTGGATTACACCGATGGATACATGCGCGTTATGGGATTATGATTATGGCAATAATGTCAGTCCCTTGTGGCTTCCTGATCTGCGACCCACTGATTGGTGGATCGTAAAAGGCTACAGTGACGTGGGGCACTGTGTATCTCCCACCGATCACCAAACGGCTGAACAAGCTTCTCCCCGACGTTGGCTTGACAGACTACGATACGCACGGTGCCCTATACGCCTGTGCGTACGACCTTGCTGCTTACGGAGTCTCGCCATGGTGCGATGTGTTCACGTCGAAGGAAATCGAGGACTTCGAGTAAGTGGTGGTGGCACTTCGGCTTTGTGCATCTGCATTCGGGAGCTAACCAGTCTATTGAAAACGTAGATATGAGTTGGATTTGCTCATGAATGGGGCATTCGGATACGGCTTGCCTGGAGAAATGGGGCCTTTACTTGGATCACTCTATGTCAACAAGCTCGTTGGCCGGTGAGAACCGTTCCTACTGAGGTGAAGAGCCTTAAAACTGACCGCCCGAGACACACGGCAGGTTTACAAACGCGACTGGCGACGCAAGTCCTTTATACCTCGAGTTCGGCCACGATACTACAATTGACATGGTGCTAACCGCCCTTGGACTGGCCAAGTAAGAGGTTTCTGCATAACGACACTTTGAGTGTGCGACTGACGCCCATTCCCCGCTTCGCCTGCACAGAGATAGGGTACCTCTCCCAGTCAAGGGCCCGATCAATCCAAGCCGAGAGTGGCGTACCTCTAGCCAAGTACCTTTCGCTGCCAAGATGGTCTGGGAGAGGTTCACGTGCTCGAAATCGTCAGCAGTGCTTCACTTCTTGCTTTCGCGTTGTGCTCATCCCTTTCCTTCCCCGCAGCTTCGAGGGACCTCAGATCCGGCTACTTCTGAACGATGTCACCTATCCTCTGTCAACGTGCAGCAAGACAAGGAAAGACGAGTCTTACGGGACCTGTTCTCTGGGCGCGTTCGTCAGTGTAAACAACTTCAGCACCAGCATTCAATGGGGGGATGCGACTTGGAATGCGACTTGCGGTCCTGCGACTCTCTAACTTCTTTACAGAGAAGTTGGCTAGTAGTTGGATCGGAGGCTGTAGAGACCAGTAGCCATTGGCTCTTACTCATTATTAATGAGGTCACCCAAGCAATCCGTAGGCGCGAAGACCACGGATATATGTTTCCCGCGTCACTCCCAGCCCTGATCAATCGATTACTACTGATAGATGTGGGCGTCAGAAGTATCACTACGAGCATGAGGTCTAATGTCTACCGGCAAAACAATCACATGCTCGGTGGCAAGGAGCGTATGGAATGAAATCAGGCCACTTGGGATTGTCGACTGGTATAATATCGACGTAGACAGACTTCAATGAGCCTCTCTCCTCAAAAGCAAGTCCTGGTGACAGCGGAAGCAGCTCTGAGCGGTTGGACGGGGCATCGATCGTCGGAACCCCGAAAGAGTAGTCGGTGTGGGGAAGACACAGCCACAGGCTGTAGGATCAGCTTGCTGAGCAGCCACCGGCTTCAAGGCGACCATCTAAAGCTAAAGCTGGCCTACCTACTTATAAGGACCTCTTCTTCCGCTGCACCACGTAGCAAACACTTTGCAGATATTTTTCTCCGGGTGCCATGTCGCTCTTGACACCCACCGAGGCGCATGCGTTTCAGTCTTTCTTAACCTCTCTGGACTCAGCAGAAATTTCTCCGGAGTGGAACATGCAGCTCGAGATATCGCACGAGCATATTCCGCCCGCGCGGGGACGGGAGGCTCTTGCAAAGGCAACGAAGGACCTCATGTCACTTGATGTCGACAGGTGGAAGTATCCACTAGGACCTCAGTCGCCCCGCGAGAGTTCAGCCACGCCGGTAAACCGGCATCCGCAGGCAGACACCCATCCCTTCTCGTTTTTATACTCAACACGTCAGAATCAATGCCCAGATACAGAAATTAATGGCATCGCTCAGCCGAAGCCTACTCAAGCTCCTTCGCAGCATTCAGGGTCCCGCCCCCGAAAACACCCCCCTCTTCGGTACACTATTGATCCTTCGTCTGTCTCAGCCGGGACCCGTGCCAAAACGTCAGCCTACGGTCGCGGATCTTCCGCTTCGTCGAGCCTTTCACCTGTTGACCTGTCAGCACCATCCTCATCCTCATCGTCCACCAATGTCTCAACGCCCATACTTTCTGCATCGTCAAAAAGGTCTTCTTTACCCGAACCTCTCACCTCGAACAAGAGGCACCGACCATCCATTAGTTCCACCCGCCAAAGCACTGCGGCAGACCCGCCCTCTAAAACGACTCTTCTGTCACCGTCACAGAAGAAAGCCAATCATATCCAGTCAGAGCAAAAACGGAGAGCCAATATTAGGAGAGGTTACGAGGCACTATGTGAGACTGTCCCTGCGCTTAGGGAGGCTGTCCAGGCTGAAGAAGAAGAGTGCCTCGGCAATGGAAAGGCGAAGGCAAAGAGGAAGGGCAAAGCAAAAGCTATGACCGATGATGGAGAAAAGGTAGATGGGCGGTCAGGCCCGAGGAGTGAGAACGTTGTGCTAGCAAAGAGTCAGTGCTCGCCACCCAATTACCCTTTCTTTTCTGATCTTTTCGTTGCCGGCGCGTTTTTGCATAGCCATCGACTATGTGAATGAGCTTTTATTGGAGCGCGAGGCACTGATGCAGAGATTACGTGGAGCTCGCAATGCTCTGCCGGATGGACATCCATTACAGTCCCGGCACCCCGATGCCCCTCCACCGCTCTGGGAGCGCAAGTGGACAGGCGGGGAACATAAGGACGATGATGACGACGACGACGACGAAGACTAACCGAAAGATATGGAAGGGACTTTGCGGACGAGCTCAGCCTCTTCCCCTATAATAACAGACCACAGAACATGTTGGATCGGATTAAAACCCTTAGTATATTTCGCTTTCACGTCTTTATATCTCACTTAATGTGCTGTATTCCTATGGTGGTGCGAAACTAGTTAGATATTATCCCGCCCTGGTTCGATATTGTTTTGCCGACGATACGGTGATAGTCATACTGTCAAGCGTGAAGGGAAATCCTCCCTGAGCCATTCTATGTAGCATGCTTACACCCATAGGTGATCGTAGGTGGTCGATCTGAATCACTTCGGATATCATCCGGATAAGGAAGGCCCCCGTGTTCATCAGAGTTGCGCCAGTGGCAGTCTTCGAGTTTGAGGATACAAATGGCAGACAATCAGAGGGACAGACCCCGGAAGCGTAAATACCGCTCTGTGAGTCTTTCGCAACAGATTATCCCAACCGACTCACTCTGACGGCGATCCGCCACCCACCCCCCGTAGGACGGAACGCCGACGTGGACGAAAAGAGCCATCGATGGACCCGGAGTTTGGGCCAGCTGCGTGAAAGGGAAGGAAAAACAAACAGTCGGTGAGCTTTATGACTTGTTTGAGTCGGTGAGTAGGACAGGGTATACTCATTATCGCCTTTTCCGCCGCTGATTGATATCAGGTCGCTGCTGAAATATGGCGTATCGAAACCGGGAAGGCAAAGGCTGATGACGAAGCAGGCGAGTCAGAAGGTGAACATGACGAAGATTTGGAAGCACAGGTTGCGAAAGAGCTCGCTGCGATGAAACGACCACGACCTGAGCCTCGGTTTGGTGCGTGAGCTGCTTTCTTCCTGGTGGACCGTGCTTATCAATCCGTCAGTGAATTGCCAGACGAACACTCCATGTGGTGGGCCTATCATCCGCTTACGGGCCTCATTGATAGTTGACTTTGCCCTAAGTGGTCTTCATCGCATGCAAACCTCCGGTGGATCCTGTTAAGCTGGTAGTCACCCATGTTGAGAATGTGGAGAGAACAGGAATAACACGCACAAAGTAAGTGGACGATGTACTTTGACTGGGAAAGTCTGACCTTGCTACAGATATACGCACCGTCTGATTCCTGTATCAGGGTCATGTGTGGCCAATCTTCCTGAAATTCGATCTCTTTGCCAGCGGGTACTCTCCCCGTTTTTCTCTCAGCAAGACGAGAGCGACGATGTACACCGTGTAAGTGTGCCTTTTGATCTTGCTCTTGAAGTTTTTGTATCTCATGTTTCCGTCTTACCTTTCACCAGTACAAAATCGAACTTCGCATGCGGAACCACAACAGTATAGCCCGCATGGATCTTATACAGGAGGTTGCAAAATGCATTCCTGAGAAATATGTTGTCGATCTGGATAACCCAAATGTCTTTATTTTGATAGAGGTTTTCAAGGTCAGTCGCATCACTTTCTTGTTCAAGGTGTCTGGTTTTATGGATATCTTTGGTTTACGGAACAGAGTATCTGCGGAGTGAGCGTCGTGAAAGATTATTATCGCCTACAGAAGTTCAATGTCATGGAGCTTGCGAACAAGAAGAATGGGAAAGAAAATTTCTCAGACGGTGCTGGACGCGTCCAGCAAAGATATGGAGAGAACGAGCAGGTGGAAGGGGGTTCGACGGCACTGGTGACTCAGATCGAAGTTGAAACCACCGGACCGGAGTGAAGACGGAATTGGCGAACCAAAGAAAAGGCAGTCGACTTGCATTTCTGGCGAGTGTAAACGAGATACAGGCCATCGTGCATTTGATGTATGTCCGAGTGTACAAGAAAATCTCCGTTACCTTCTTTGGGCACCTAGTGTTTATACCTTAATTGTGTGACCCCTGCTATTGTGCATGACAATACTCCACCAGCACCTTGAACTGTGCAAATCCGAACATCGTCTATACCTGACCGTCAAAAATATAATACTGATAGTGCACCATGGCGGACCTAGTTGATTCCATGCTGGATCTCATGCGCCGCCTCCCTCCAACGCGAGTAGAGGAGAACGTCGCTGCACTGGTCGGGATCTGCCCCGACTACGCAGATGATCTCCTCGGCAGTGTCGATCAGCCTCTGCAGCTTCGGACAGATCGAGCGACTGGGAAAGATTACCTTGCCTGCGATTATAACAGAGACGGAGAGAGCTATAGGTGAGTGCTGAGCTCGTGGTGGGATGTCTGATTGCTGTTAGTAGTCAAGACGGGGACATGACATGTTCGAGAGCATGCTTGGCGAATCGAGGTTTCGTGGTTGACACAATCCACAGGTCCCCGTGGTCAAACGAGTACGATCCTCCGCTTGATGATGGCACCACACCCACGCCTAAGCTTCGCAAGTTAGAAATCACTGCGAATGAAGCTTTCGATACCTATCGAGAAATGTACGTACGCGAGCCCGCACTCTGTACTCGTGGCCTAGATTTGACACGATTGAATAGGTACTATGAAGGCGGTGTTTCTTCCGTATACCTATGGGATCTAGATGACGGAGGATTTGCCGGTGTAGTGCTCTTCAAGAAAGGTGAGTTCACCCGCGACGTAAGATTACGGAGTGTCTTCGTGATCGATCGCTCTTCCGCTGGTGAACCCTTGTCTCGTGATACAATTACATTAACGTCCCTTTGTTCTTGCGTAGTTATGAACCCTTCTAGCGCCGACGAGCCCTCGGGCTCATGGGATTCCATACACGTCTTCGAAGCATCAGAGCGAGGAAGACAAGCGCACTATAAGCTGACGTCCACAGTCATGCTGCAGCTTGTGACACGGCATAACGCCGACACTGAGAAGAAGGAAGAGTTGCTCTCAGTTGGATCATCAGAAAAGAAGGTCGTGAATGAGGGATGGAAGAAGGACGGAGAGGTCAATCTCTGTGGAAGTATGACCAGACAGGTAAATCATTTGGCCTCGCACGATGCATCGGTGGTCATGGTCATTTCTTCCACAACGCTTATCTTACAGACGGAGCAAGATTGCCCTTTGCATGACTCTTCTTCGCACATCAGTAACACCGGAAAGATGATCGAGGAGATGGAAATCAAAATGCGGAACCTTCTGCAGGAGGTAGGTCGATCGTCATTATCACAGGAAACGCCGTGCTTGATTTCTCGACAGGTCTACTTTGGCAAGACACGTGATATTGTCTATGACCTACGAAGCGTAGACGACCTCGACAAAGCTCGTAGGCAAAAGGAGTTGCAAAAGGAGCTCGTAGGCTTTATTAAGCGGTGATTGAAGAATCAATACAGGCGCATGGGTTTCGGTGGCTGTAGAACACAGAACGACGGTCTCGGTATCATCTGTGACCATTCCGAGGAAACCTCCATGATACATTGTGGAATGATTTAATGCATCATGGGGCCTTTGGTGGAGACATGAGTCGCATGTATATCAGCGTGATGCCAATTCCGCATCTGCTATCGGGTTCGCGTGAATACTTATCTGCAATCAAAAGTTAACCGATGCACTGTCGACCATCAACGAAGTCCTTACATGCGTTAGCTTGATTTCGGAAAGCGGTCTGTTCTTCGCGTTGACCGGTACGCGTTCCATAGCATCTAGCGTAGAGTCCGCTCCGTCGATGACCTTTCCAAATATGGTATACTTGCTGTCAAGGTGAGGCTGTTTTGCATAGGTGATGAAGAACTGCGATTTGTTTGTGTCTGGCCCGGAATTCGCCATAGCCACCATGCCACGATTATTGAACTATCCATAGGGTGATGAGGGGCCAATTCATTCAAGACGGACGGAGTAGGATCAGAGCCGCACCTTGAGTGTAGAACGGAGTTCATCCGCAAAGGGTTTACCCCATATGCTCTGGCCACCTTTCCCCGAGCCGGATGGATCGCCCGTCTGTATCATGAAGCCTTTGATGTTACGATGAAAAATGCAATTGTCATAATACTTTGCGGCACATAGCGCCAGAAAGTTCTAGTCTCAACTCGATTCAGCATGGGCGCTCCTTCGCAACAGTGTATTACATACTTCCGCGGTCTTGGGTACCGCCTCGCAGAAAATTTCTATCTGCGAGTCAACGAATAAGTTTCAATGGGGACCGCTCGACATGGAGACCTACCTTGAGTTCTCCATGGGTTGTGTGCAAAGTGACAGACTATGTATAAAATTCGGGAGAATAAGTGGGGCGGGCCAATGATGGTGGCAATGGAGAGAGACGCACCATCGCAGTGTGACAGCGTGTGACAAAGGGCTGTGTGACCGTTTATCATATATCCTGACTGGTGTCGTGCGGGATTCAAAACCTGCGACCGCTGCCGGGAGAATCTTGTCTCCTTCTCTTTTCTCTCTCTCCACATAGCCATGATGCGAACATCCTCCATCCGTAGCCAGGACGACCCGTTATCGCTGGCCCTACGTCCCCCGCCCACAGAGACAGACAGTGACCGACAAAGACGTCTCCAACATGAAGCCGAAGCGAGACGAATTTCAGAACAAATAGACGAAGACCTCAGAGTCGAGCGAGAGAAACTCAAGAAATCAAGAAGTGACGTCAAGGTTGTATACATTCTTCATAGCCTGGTTCGTCGAAACTAATAACGTCTGGATATTAGCTTTTGCTACTGGGACAGGCCGAGTCAGGCAAATCTACACTTCAGAAGCAGTTTCAGCTCATGTACAGCCCTGCATCCCTCGAGAGCGAGCGGATGTCATGGCGGACTGTCGTTTACTTCAACGTTGTGCGCTCGATCAAAAAGATTCTGACTACTTTGGAGTCCTTCGACGATATCGACGATGGTACCGACTCCCAGAGCACCCTCGAACGCCAGGAATACGGCGATGATCTCCCGCCTAGATCACCGTCCGTGCAACAAAGCGTCCACAGCTCGCAGATTGGAGTCGCCCTTTCTCCCCCTTCTCCGGTTTCTCCGGCCGACGGCAACCAGCCCAATAGTCCCATCAAGGGACACGTCACGGCAATCGCAGATCTTCGCCGTCGCCTTCTCCCTTTGACGAATACTGAGCCCCAGCTGGCAGATCGCTTGAGTGGAGGTGTTGCAGTCTCTGGCTCTGGAAAAGGGGAGGTGTATGTCAGAAGTGGTTGGCAGGCAAGGACCATCCAAAAAGGTCAGAAGATGATCGGAAGACGGTCGAAAAAGAGTGAAGTGCCTTTGGAACTGACGAATGAGCGCTCCGCTACAGCTTTGTCGGTCCTTGATGCTGACCCATTGGTGGACGACGTTGCCACGATGTTGGACCAGTCTCGGGACGAGATCAAGACCTTGTGGGATCATCCAATCGTCAGAGCCCTGATTGGGAGTAGGAAGCTCAAGTTGGACGAGTGGGCAGAGTTGTAAGTTCATGCATATATGCGCTTGTTCCATCTTATGCATGTGTGGCTATGTCTTAGTTTCCTGAACGACATCGCTCGCATCTCTGCACGGAATTATGTGCCATCCACTGGTGTGTTCTCCGGCGCTTATTAAAATGCATCCGCTCATATCGCTTCGCTACTTAGATGATATTCTACATGCCCGCATCCAAACCATGGGTGTTGCCGAGCATATATTTGACGTTGATATCCATGGCAAGACTGTTACATGGCATCTATTTGATGTTGGTGGTGCTAGGGGGCAACGCCACTCCTGGGTGCCTTACTTTGACGACGCCAACGCTATCATCTTTGTTAGCCCAATTAGCGCGTTTGATCAGGTAGGATATCGACAGACCTGCGCAGGTGGTCGAGTGTGGCTCACGTGCGTGCTTATAGTATCTCGAGGAGGACCCCCGCACCAACAGGATCGACGATTCACTCCAACTTTTTACTCAAATCTGCTCAAATCAGTTGCTCAAGAAAGTTCACCTCGTGCTGTTTTTGAGTGCGTAACATCATGGGATCGTCGTCAAAACAACTCACCCATGACGCCTTCTGCAGATAAGACGGACATCTTGCGAAAGAAACTGGAGAGGGGTTTATCCGTCTCAAAATAGTCAGTCGACGTTTCTCGGCGCTTCCGCTGATTCTGATGCTGATTCTGTCATTTGCAGTATCCTTTCCTATGGCGACCGCCCGAACGAATATGATTCTGTTGTACAATACTTCCGGGCCCATTTCCTTCAGGTTCACAGACGAAACAACGAAAATAGGCGTGTTTTGTACACACACCTAACCAGCGTTGTGGTATGTGTTTTTAACATATCCACACCGCCTAACTGAATTTTTACTTGTCGCGCAGGATACTAAAGCGACCCAGAGCATCATCGGCAACGGTGAGTTTCTTTGCAATTCACATGGGTATGGATTGTAACTCACAATTGCTCAACCAGTCCGCGATTCTATTTTCCGAGGCTATCTCCAATCGGCTGCCCTTGTCTGAGAATTACGAAATACACGGCCTCATACCAGCTCAATCGCGTGCGCATTTTCTTGCTACCATACCATGCTCCATACCCCTGCCCCAACCCCGAAGCTTGTGAACCTGGCTGTGCCATGTCCTTGTAGAGACTCTGATTGACGTATGTAGTATACTTTATACCTTCCTTATTATTATCTCTCAGGGTGTTTGAACTTGGAACTTGTCAAGACCGAAATGTATCATGCAGTACTCCAGTAGCTACTTGTACTGTTGTCTCTTGCCCTGTTCAAAATGTCGATCATAATCTGTAGCTACGTAGCAAATTGAACCCCCTTCGATTTGCACCTTCCCCGTGGGTGTGGGCATACGACACGGGCCTTTAATCGGAAAGTGGACCCTACCTGCAAGTTATCAGATCCGGTTCAAAGCGCACCCTACGTTCAAAGTCGTGCTGCGATGGGTTCAGTTGCCGATGCTCAAGTCAAGCAGACGCTGGAGGTATCATTCTTTCCACCCCTCCATCTGCAGCGAAGATTATGGGTCCTCAACATCCTGAGACGGGAAGGAGTCACTTCGGTTCGTCATGTCTTGCTCGGTTCACTTGTGAGGCAACTCAAAAGTTAGCCATCTTTCCGTCTAGATCATCGACGTTGGCTGTGGGGAGGGCGAGCTTCTGGCGACATTGTGTCAGCCAGCTCCATGGCTATCCCCCGATCTGCCTTCACCAGCCGCAATGCGACAAGAAGACCCTGTGAATCTCCATCTCGCTAATGTTGCAGGACTAGATGTCTCATCCAGAGACCTTCGCTATGCCGTCGAATTCACTACCCCCTCAGCGCATTGCCCATACGAACGCTGGGAACCGCTAGATGTGAAGATATGGAAAGGCGGGTTGGAAGCCTTCAACGCCGAATTCGTTGATGCAGAATGCATAGTTTCCACCGAAGTGTAGGTCTCAACTCCATACTCGTCACTCCGTCATCTCATCCCTCCCATCCCGCCTACAAGTGTCGAACATCTCCCGGAAGACATACTAGCAGAGTTCGGGCCAGTCCTCCTTGGCCTCTACCAACCCCGACTGTTCCTCATTACCACACCTTCATACGACTTCAACGCACGCTTCTCCCCACCTGACATCGAGCGGCCTGAAGGCTATCCGGACCCCACGGGTCGCACAAGTCGAATCTTCCGCCATCATGACCATAAATTCGAGTGGACTGTGGTCGAATTTACGGAGTGGTGCCAAGGTGTGGCGAGCGAGTGGGGGTACAGCGTCGATGTCGGAGCTATAGGCAAGGCGCTAGAACGGGATGAGTGGGGGAGGGACGAGGAGCTGGGCGGGGCAAGCCAAGTAGCTGAATTTCGACGACTTGACGATGAGCGATCTGTACAAATGCGCGCGAAAAAGCGCGAGATCGTACAGGAAAGAGCGGCGGGGAGAATAAAACATGAACTACTGGCGACGCACCACTATGCTGCTCACCCGAGCTCGAAGAAACCGCGTTCGCTGACGGAAATCGGGCGGGCTATCGTCGCACAATTCGAGGAGGTCGGAGAAGTAGTTCTAAGACTACAAGAAATTTGGTTTATGGGCGAGATAGGTGTCTTGTGTGGAGGCCGCTTAGAGGCGATGGTAGAAGCTATTGAAGAAAGTCCGAAACTTCGCCTGCAGAAAGACGAGTGGAACAAAAGGGGGGAGTGGAAGGTCGAGCTGGCAGGCAGCACTCAGCGACATAAGGTGGCTTGGTCCTCGGAGAACAGCGACAACGACATAAACGACACATGGACACAAGACGACAATGAACGTGAAGGAAACCAGGAAACTGAAGAGGTCGGGTGGAAATTCCGCAAGCCGTCTTGGGACTCCGGGGTAGACCTCGGGGAAGGAGAGGCGGCATCGTGGGACACAGATGAATCTGCGTGGAGAGCGAATAGCGGCGAAAATAAGAGTAGCTGGGCGGGATCATGGGGCGATTCTACGGTAAATGTTTGGGAAAACGGGTCCGATGAAGAGAAAGCCGAATAAGATATCTTTTGGCCATCCTGACCAGAGCAAATTTGTTCTTCTTCTGCAATATAGAGAAGTGCCATTATTCACTGAAACTTGGGCGACTTGAAAGTCGACATGAATTATGTGATCTGGTACATGTTACAAAACTGAGCAGGGTTGACAAACTGTTAGCAAGTTTATTTTTGTGGTGAAGATGATCCAGCAGCTTGCCTGGTATATACTGCGAATCAGAAGCATATGCTCACGCGCATCCGAGCTCGTCATATCTCCAGCTGGGACCGATGCGGTGCTGTTATAAAACCGCAGTTCAGCCCAGAGGCGACCGACCGTACAAAACTACCGAGTACTCACCAATGAGAGGATGCAGCTGTGCAAGATATGTGACCATCCACATGAGATAGCATGAAGCCAAGGTGAGCATGATGGCTGTTCGGATAACCCTGTAGTGTGGTTGGTAGGTTGTTGGCGACAATTAGACTACAACGTACGTCTGCTGAGGGCCCTTGGGAACAAAAAGGAAGCCACAGGCCATTAGTCCGAGCACTATCACGAAAATGAAGACGAGCGGAAATATGGACGGCATGGTTTCACGAATGCCCAGACTTTAGCTGTGGTGTACTACGGAGGAGGACGAGGAGTGACAGTAGATCACGGTAAGTCACAGACGATTAGTGACTGTCACACTGGAATGCCTGGAATGGTCACCGTAACAAGACAAGTACTACAGGATACCACACTCCGGTCGTTGAACGTGGTTTGCTGTGACGACGACGTTCAGCGTATATCGTTGAACTCTTCATTAGTGAATAATGTCGTCTTCTGACGAGGAATTCAACGAGATACAGCCCTTGGCGCTCCCCAGCAACTATCACCTATGCGTTCATTTCACACCCAGTCTATTATCTGGGACTGTCCTCCTTCCATATGGTCTGCCTACTGAGACTATGATAGGGTGCAGACTGGGAATATACCCGCCGTCACCACGTTGTTCAAGGGTGTCTCCGAGAGATTCCTTATTCACGCGGAGTCACCCCCACTTTCAACGAGATACCAGTCCAATCCGTGGACGGCCTTGCGGGTAGCATATAGCGGTGGACTATGACAGAGAGGAGTGCCGCAGATACGACTGCCATGTCCTCGATGGCATTCACCGTCCATGCTTCTCCAGTCCCACGCATACCCTAACCTGGCTGCCAATGGTGCCTACTATACGACTATACGATCTACGTAAGTCTTATGCAGTTATGCCAGCTTCCAAGATTGATTGGCAACCTTTCACAATCCTCCAGGGGGTGGCGGAATGTTGGCCGTGTTTGTGTTTGGCACTTCTGCCTCTACTGTGGGCGTCGGCCCCCTTGTAACCGTGGTCAGCTCGCCTCCAAGCAAGAGACCGACAGGATTCATTAATCTTGCTATTCATCCTTTCACTTTACGTTCATTGCGTGGAACGAGTCTGTCTCGAGAAATGCGTGGGCGCCCTCCACGACGTCACGATCGGGAGCAACCCTGCCAAACAGAGGCTTCGACTTAAAGATTGAAAAACAAGCACTGTGATCAGCTGTGCACGGGTCAATACACCAATGAGAATGTGCTGGAGACTCCCGGTGGATGGTATATATCGTTTTCGGGGCCTTGGGAGGCTACTTCCATTCACTGGAGGTCGTAGGACTGCGGAACAGAGGATGCCGAGATCTGCAGTCGGTATATATGCCAAGACTCAAGGTTTGACAAGCAGTAAATAGAAAGCATTATACTCTAGATGTGTGGTATCATTGAACCAATGTGTCCTTAGTCAAAATTCCTGCGTCTAAAACAAATGTTGCGGGGCTTCTTAGGCATCGTAATCATGGTCTAAAGTAGAGTCAGCAACAGAGACGATGTGGACGAAGAAATAGACCTACATGGTAGTTTTGCTCAGGGACAGAATCGGTCTCTAACCGGAGCTCAACACGGCGGATAATCGTGGTAATGACAACTCCCAGTTGCAGGTAAGCGAACTACAAACAACGTCATATTCAGTGGGACTGGGACGAGGTATGCAATCAAACAAGCATTGACATACCTGCTCGCCAATGCATCTGTGTCGACCAGCGCCAAACGGCTGGTAAGGGCTCTCGGTTCCTTTGCTAACTGCGCCGAAACCATAATCGATCTTCTCGCCACCCTCGTCAGCGTAGGTATTGAAAGCCTGTGCTGCAACACCCTCGGGATCGCTCCAGCGGGTTGGGTCGAACACCTCAGGGTTCGACCAGATAAGGGGATCGACCTGGCTGACGGCAGCCGAGGCGAGTACAAAGTGTCCCTTCGGAACAACATAGGTACCGTCCTTGGAAGGCGCAGCGAGAGTCGGGGGTACGGGAACGTCTGAGCGAACCTTGCGCATGATGCTGTGAATAGGAGGGTGTATGCGCAGTGTCTCGCGAATGACTGAGTCCAAGACAGGCAGCTTGCGGAATTCCTCATAGGTCATAGACCTGAGCTTCCCATCGGGCGTTGCGAAGTTCTCGACCTGTTCCTTGTACAGAGCCTCTCTGGCGTTCAAAGCGTGTGAGATAGATAGGTAAATGAGCCTTGGGACTACTTACTGTACTTCAGGGCTGTTGGCCAAATGTAACAGAGCCCAGGAGCCGGTGGCCGAGCTCGTGTGCTGGCCAGCCATAAGAAGTGCAATCATGATATGCGCCATTTCGTGATCTGGTATGGGTCTTCCATCGCGGTACTTCTGGGTTCTAAGGGCCGAGATCATATCTTGTTCGTCCTGCAATAATGTATTGGTGAATAACTCCTAGGAACGTCGGGATAACTTACATCACCAGTTTCTTTACGCTTGCGGATGATATCGACGTAGAATTGGCTCATCTTTTTGTGGGCTTCATCACGTCGACGGTAACTTTCCAGAGGGAGGTTCGGGAACATGAAGTTGAGAGGAGTGAAGCCACCGTCGAGATCATTGTACAGCTGCGAGAAAGACTTGTCCAAGTTGCCCCTGACTTCTTTGCCTTGAAGGGTACGTGATGCTGTTAGGATGGTGATTTGAGCCATGACATCCGTAGCGTCGAATCTGCCCCACTCGTTGATGTCGTTCATCTGATAGATGAGGAAGGCAGCATCCGTCTTCATGAATTCGTCTACTTCATCCTCGATCATGCCAACATAGCTGCGGAAGTTCTCCATGGTGAGGCCTACTTTGACGAACTTCTTCTGCTCCATGAAGACCTCGTTGGGCACATCGTATACGACATCTTTTCCGAAGACAGGCGTGGTGAAGTGCTGGAGGCGGAAGGACGAGCTGTGAGCAGGAGTTATAGCACCGCTGACGCCATACGTACTGTGTAAGCATCCTCTGCAGAGAAGGCCGTAGATTTTCCCCCGAGAACGAAATTATTGCCTTTTGCTCCGAGAGCAACTGTAACCTTGCGACCGAATAGAATAAAAGTGAAGACATCTCCATACTAGTAGGCTCGTTAGAACGTTCATGCGTGACACTATGAGGCCAACACCAGCGCACCTTCTCCCTGCATTTGAAGAAGAAGTTCAAAGGATCGTTGCCGTACGATATAGCAGACCCAATGAAGGGGATCCAGTGGAACACAACGGGAGGTAATGAACGGTTGCGCGGAATAATCTGGGGGAGATATCAATAAAAGCGTTTCCGCGTTATCAACTACGACTTACTAGCTGCTGGAGCGCGTTCAGCAGGATTGCGATAATGGGGGAGTACACTACCGCAAGGAGAACGGCGCGACCGGGAGATGCAGCGACATAGGTTTGAGTCTGGTCGTATATCGTAGACACATAGCCCATGACGGGCACAGTGTTATTGAGCGACATGGTAGTGAAAGAACAAGATGCACAGCGCGTCCGACTCGAGTGTGAAGTGGTCCCACGACGCGTTGGGATTTTTGAGGTCAAAAATTTGACAGAAATGGCATCGAACCATACTGCATTGCTTAGTCAGCAAACCAGTTTGGGCCAATCAGAAGAGGCAGAAAGCTTGTGAGACGACAATGGACATTCCGACGGAGATGGGATGCAATTAAAGCTGGCTATGACGCGATACATAATATTAAATCAAGTTTGGGAGAGGTATATCATCGGCTTATAGCCCAGTCGAATCTTGTCTATCTTCATGTTATGGATTTCCTCTCCAATTTCCAATTCCCTCGCGCGGGGGCTTGCGAGCGTGGCAGAAACACCGAGATCCGGCAAGATACAGCTCCAATGATGGTCCTTGTGGATCCTGTTGAGTTTCATGCTGCTCGTTATGCGACCAGAGATGGAGCTCAGCGGGTCTGGGCGATCTTTTGCTGGCCTCGGGTGCTCCACCCATCGTTTGAGGTACATGTACGCCCAGTGCTTCCGATGTGCCTCGAATCCACGTTTGGCAGACTTTTCGTTCAGCAGGGCTTCTTTTCCGTACGCCATCAGCCATTCTGGCGAGAAGAAATGGGAAGCGGGTGAGGATCCCGAGCTGAGTAGCGCGGATTTGATTTGCCAATGCGCAAGCAAGTCGCTGTATCTCCGAAGGGGAGACGTGACCCGAATATACCCCTCTCCAGCAGGGACTCCCAAACTCCAGTGCATGCCGGGATCAAGAGTATAATCCACTGGGGGCATGTATATTTCGGATTTGAGGGCTGCGTAGTAATCCACGTAGCCGGCATCATCTCTAGTGGATGCAAGCTGCTCGAAAGCCGAATCGTTCAATGCAATTGGTGGTCTTGACACTCGACGCAACATAGGCACGCCTTTAGCTGAAAGCCACCGAGATGCAATGCGACAAGCCGATTTCATGAATTCTGCGATCATCAGGCGTGACCCATATTCGTCGTGGTATTGAGTCTTGACTTCATAGGTAACATCAGGGAAACCTCGAAACTGCGCCGGTTTCCACGAATGTGAGGGTGCCTCGGGTAGTGGCTTGGGTGAAACTGAGATATTGACCTTGGGGACACTGAAGTTGAATGGATCACTGAACTGGCGGTTACGAAGTCGATGCCGACGTGCGATGACATCTAATAGACGCAGACTTCCTACGTGAAGGTCATCCAGGTCGCTTGTGCGAGAAACAGTCGGCGCCTGCGAGGGCTTGGAGCCAAAAGGATAAGCTCCGGAGAGTTTCTTGTACCCCAGGATACTATCAACATCGTCATAGTTGATGGACATGATGTTCCTGACCAATCCAGCTCTAACTGTCCAGTCTGCAATACTGCCCTCTGCATCGATCTTGAAGCTGAAGGTCAGCACAGGCTCTGGTTGTCCCGACCGCGAGACAGTGCCCAAACTCAACTTCTGGTGAGTCAGAGAAGTCGGTAGCATGGGCCAAGTCCTTGGAATGAAGTACGCAGTTGTTCCCATTTCGCGTGCTTGGCGAGCAAATACATGGGTAGGGGGGATGATGGAGGTTGGATCCGCGATGTGGACATGAACCCATGCTGAGCCAGGCTCTGACGGGATGGCTTCCACTGACAGACCGTCGTCCAATTCTTCGGCACCAACGTCATCTACGACATAAACGGGAAGATCACCGAAGTCATGGCGGAGGTGTCCAACCGGATCACGGATGTAGAAGTCTTCGTCGCCCAGCGGGGCCGTTGGATTGCGCGTTTGAGCATTTAAGCTTAAATTTTGCTTCACGATCTCGTTCTGGGCTATAACTTTGGGGGACTCCTCCTCTGGCCGATGGTCCAAATTCAGTTCCCTCCTTCGGGTTACAAGATCGTCCCAGGAACCGAACTCTCCAAGGTCTACAAGTGCCTCTCTCAGCACCGACTCGTCCGCCCGATCAAATTCATAGATGTTGAGCTTCTTGATGATGCTCGCTACCACGCCTGAGTAAGGATCCTGCTGCACGTCGCGGGAACGGCGCAGAGCATGACGAAGTACATCAATGATAGCACGGTCCTCCGTAGTATAGATAACATCTTCCACCTCTGCCACGGACAGAGGGTCGTCCCACGATTCTCGAGCACATTGTTTGTTCGAATGGATGATATGTCGCGCCTTGTCGATAAAGCTATGAAGCGTGGGACTTCTCTGGCGGAGCATCAACGCGACGGCTTCGAGCTTGTCGATGTGCGACTGGGGGCGGACCTCAAAGGTTTGATGGAGGCGATGCAATGCAACGTCAGCAACAAACTCGGTGGGTCGAGCCATGAGGTACTTATGCACGGCTAAGAGCGTGGTAAATGTGCCGCGTTGGTAGTCGGCAATGAGATCAGCAGCAGCAGGGAGCGAGATGGTGGCCCACTCGTCTGGATGCTTTGCGCGCACTAGAGGATACAACGCCTTGTTATTATGTCCGATGACATTGTATGCCTTGATGACGGCGTTTTCAATTTCTCGTAGGCGCCTCAAAATCTCCACACGGGCCATGACTTCCGTCTGGTTGAGAGGGGATGCAGTATGGCCTGCGCGAAGAGCTAGATCTCGTGGAACAACTCTCGGAATCTCGATGAAGACGTCAGCATCTACGTGCTGCACAACTTCTCCGTTAGGTGTCAAAGAAAGCGTCCAGGTGCGTTTGTCGTAGTAAGCACCGCTTAACACGATACCATAAGTCACGACCCCGGTCCTTCAGAACGGTCAGAAAGAGTCGACAGGAATCCGATGGCACGCACTTTCGAATCTCGACCAAAGTCCCAGATTCCAGGGGGGGAGCGGCAGACGTCTCAGGCAATGTTCCTTCAGCCGCTGTGTCCTCAGGTGTCATGAATGCAGCCTGCGTCTCAGAGACAGGTTTCCGCGCCTTTTGAGTTGGCTGAACGAGATCAGCGAGGCGCTTCTCATCTCCCCGGACTGTCCGCGAGTGCTTCCAGCCGCCTCGCGGGGTGATCCTGGTGCCCGAAGCTACTCGCACGAGCTTCTCCGTTATTTTCTCTAGTTGCTGAAATTCGTCCGCGGGAAGTTGGCGCATCGGCCATTTGGAGGACGAGGTTGACTGCGGACGAAGAGATTGAACATGGTGGATTGGCGCTCGTGCTGATGGAAGAATGGGTCGAACGTCACCAAGGATATGAGCGGTACGACGATGCATGGAAAAGAGACAGTCGGTGGCGGTGCTACCGTTTGACCTTGCACACCGAAACCATTGGTCGCTGGTGTCTATATTTTCATTTGCTCCATCTCCCTGCATCCCATGTTCAAAAGAGTCGAAAGAAAACGTAAGAAAAGGGAGGAGGAAGAAGAACTTGGTCTCGATGATGAAGTGAAGGACATCATAGGCCTGAACGACACGGACTCGGACGAAAGTGAATCGGACGAATCGGATGCGGACTCTGACACGGAGGACGGACCAGAAGAGGAGGGGGCCGGGGGCCGGAGCGGGGAGGCTGGTGTAGACGTTCTCGACAGCGAAGAGAGCGACGAAGAGCTGAACGAGGCGGAGGGAAAGCCGCCGATATCTATACAGGAGGCGCTCAAGGATCCGGTCTACATCGTATCGCTCGATCCAGACGTCAAAGCATGCTTGATATGCAAAGGAAAGCTCATCAAAAGCACTCAGATGGCTGTGGTACACAAAGGGTCGACTGTATGTGCGTTCCCGATGAACATCATAACACCAAACACCGAGCTGAACAGTTTCAATATGCAGGCCCATAAACGTCGTTTAGACCGCTTCAAAAAACTAGCGCTCCGATCAAAGCCTGATGACGATGCTTGGGATCTGGTACGCTCTTCCCAACCCGTTACGGATCCCCAACAGCGAGAGCATCTTGCAGAGGAGGGCTTGTCAAAGCGAGCCCAAAAACGCGTACGATTTTCTCCCCCGTATTTTCCCATCCCTCTCATTCGTGCATAACAGAGATCTAAGCTTGGTGCCATTAAGGAGAAGCGCCAACTTCACAAGAAACTAAAAGCCAAAGCAATGGCGAAGAAAGAAGCCGCGAAAGCGCGTACCATCGACAAGAGCCCTTCTCCAAATACACAAGATCCACCAAAGAAGAGGCAGAAATTGACCTCTCAAATTGACGTTGAGAGGACCACAAAAGCTCCGGCCAAACCCTCCATTTCGATGAAGTCGTCTACGAACAGGCCGAAAGCACGGACGGCCGCTGCCAAAAGTCGGAACGGTTCAGGTCCCAAGAAGGCTTCAAAGTCAAAGGCTGCTTGAGCCCGGGATTTCTCTGGTTATGCTGACAACTCGTCGTACCTTGTCGGTGTTGCAAGCCTTGTCTCGGGATGATTGAAAGCAGAAATGACCGTGATTCTGGGCGCCAATATAACCCTCTGATCTGTATAGAGCTCTGAATTTACCGTTGCGCTGTGTCACAAGCAGTCCCAGAGCACGCTTTCGTCGATGGTGATGCTTGGAAACTCTGAGACTAATGTTGACGCCATTCGAATCGTGCTGTGTCTCGGTGTACGATGTGGGTTCCAGTGTACTCTATCAAAGCAATATCGTCACTATCACTGTCTTTTATGTGGTCACCATACACAAGGACACATAAGATAGCTGCTGCGCCTAACCCCCTAAAGTCCTCCAGACGTACTGCAATTGGTTGACCTCTGCAATGTTGCTCACGTTAGGGTTCCTCGAAGGGAGGAATCGGGCAGGTGAGTGCTAGAGTCCAGTGCACTTCAATTTCGGCCATGAACCGGATATTTATCTCAGAAGGCGTCGGCGATGTTCACCCGCATGAATCCGTGTTCCCAAACGAATTTCTACTGGAGATATTTTCCCATCCTCCGCTGACGTCTCTTATCATATCCCGCGCCGTAAACAAACTGTGGCGATATTCACTCTTTCACGCCGACATCCATCCTGCCCGTCGTACCCTTCTTGACCTATACTACTACGTCATCAGATCACCCGCCTTCCTCGCCTCTAGGTCCCGGATACACGCACACATTCGTCCCTTCGACCGCGAGCGGTACATCGAGTAACTACAGTCGAGCATTCACACCTTCGCACCAACATGCATACTCCAAGAAGAGATTAGGTTATGGATTCTCGAGTGGCCTAGCTTAGCTGTGTTCCTGGGTTTGTGGCCGGGTCTCGCTCAGTTTGGTGATGCTGAAGAGCCATGGAGGGGTGTGGTACCGTGGGGTATTCATTGTGCTCCGTCGCCATACGGTTCCAATCCCTTTGGTTACCGAGCACTACATCTGCAAAAACACGGTGACGGATCGTGCCACAATCTCCCAAAGCTTCCCCCTAATCGCGACGATACACAAGCATGCATGATGCAGCTTAACGACTACGGAAGCGATTCATCTGACTGGATTGTACTTACAGGCGGACAACCCTTCCGGTCAAGTATACAATTTGTACAAATGGCGACATCCCGCCGCCTGTTCCGTGGATGCTGCGTGTTGGATTGAGTGGGTAAAGAGGCTTTGCCAAGACCACAGTATGGTATCGGGGAGTTCCAGGAGGGTCCATTCAGAGCAGTGCCGGGTGGATATACAGGCCCGAGATCTGGTGCAACGCATTACCGGTGGATTCGTAAGGCGTAAAAGCGCCTTGGTGGAGGAAAGATGTAAGCAACGCTACCCACCTGCTGAAGGCTCAGCGAGTAAACACCAGCAGCAGGGAATGGTACACATGCACGACTGCAACGCAACTATCAATGCATCATATATACGGCGATAGCCCCATGGTTTAAATATGGAAGGAGGGGTGGGGTGGGCAACGGAAAAACACAAGACTGTCTAAGTTTGGGAGGGTTAAAGAGTAAGCACTGGCGGGGCAGGGAGGCAGAGCTCGAGGTAAATCATTGATCGGCGCTTAGCTACGGCACTCGGAAAGAGCGAGATTACAAGTACTGTAAGTACCGCCGCCGCCAGACGGCCTTAACCTCCCTCAAGGACTACGCGGAAAATTGGTAGTATCCAGTAGCCAACCTCATGTTTTATGCAACGGTCGATATTTTATGCATGCATGAAGCAAACTGAAATAGACTTGATTAAAATGAAGACGGTTGCACAGCCACCAGGGAAATGAATCGATCTGATTATCGTTATGCTTCGGACCGGTACCGAAATTGGCTTACCAAACGTTTCTCCGCGACCATGACAATACAGTACCTGACAGTACACTAAGCACCTCGAAACTTTGTCAGAGCAGCAAAGTACTTAAACTGGGGCAAAATCCAGTTCGCCTTTCTCCCACCTCCCTGTCTGTCGACCCATAGGCTCAGCATGTCTGATCATTCTTTGCCCTCGGATCATTTTCTTAACCTTCCTCGTCCCGATATTATCATTGGGACAGCGGACGGTGTCCCAGATACATCCACACTCGCCGCTCATGATTTCGATGTCGACACACGGACTGGTTTCATGCCTCCACAGCCGCCTATTTCTCGTCTCCCAGTAGAATGGGAGCCTTGGGAAGCCATCCTAGAAGAGGCAATGAAGAACAAACTTCAGCTCGCTGGCAAGCCGGATCTCACTGCGGAGGACGCAGCTCAGTCTGCGCTGTGGCGGGCCAGTGTCCGCGAGGTCAGTTCCATAGCTCTCTCTCACCTCTATTTTGGCTTACCGTGTAACCTCAATAGATGCCCATTCTGTCCACCACCAATCTCACAAACTCGGAATTGCTTCTCCGGAGAGCGCATCATGTGCTCGTATTCACCATGCACTTTTACATTCACACACTACCCCTGGATTCCGCCATTCGCATCCCCACACCTATTACTGTCCCTCTCTTAGAAGTCTCCTCCCAGCTCCAAATTCCTCCCATCTGCACATATTCTGACAATATCCTGTACAACTGGGACCTCAAGTCACCATCGTCAGAAATTTCCCCCGCACTCGAGAACCTCCGCAGCCAGGATCTCTTCACTGGAACAAACGACGAGCAAGAATTCTACCTTGCTTCATCTCGCATCGAGATCAGAGGTGTGGAGGCACTCGAGTTCATGCGTTCCACCATGGACGAGATGTTCGTCGGGGATGCCATTGCCGTCCGTCGGATCACGGGGTACCTGCATAAGCTCGCCGGCGTCATAAACGAACTCAAGGATATCCTCCTTGATGTTCGCAAGGGCTGTGACCCCGAATTCTTTTACCACAGCGTTCGGCCATGGTTCCGTGGCGCCGATTCCGATCCCGCACAACGGACATGGGTTTTTGAGGGACTAGACGAACATCCGGAGCTGGAGAAACCAACCGATCTCTCGGGCCCAAGCGCCGGCCAGAGCACGTTGATACACGCGCTCGACATTTTTTTAGGGTTAGATAACTGCAACATGGGTGAGGATGGCTCACTCACGCCAGACCAGCGGACCTTGCTCCGCCGCATGCAGAGATACATGCCCCGCCACCACCGTAGCTTCCTCCGCCACCTCTCTTCCGACCTGCGTCCTGTCCGATCGCTTCTCAGCTCGGGCGATCCGGAT
This sequence comes from Leucogyrophana mollusca, assembly GCA_021014945.1. Lineage (NCBI taxonomy): Eukaryota > Fungi > Basidiomycota > Agaricomycetes > Boletales > Leucogyrophana > Leucogyrophana mollusca. The sequence continues at coordinate 53,313 of MU266389.1, read as the reverse complement.
CTCCTCGGTGCGTACAATGCCGCGGTGCGTGCCGTTAAGGAGTTCAGAGATGCACACCTTCGCATTGTTGCCATCTACATCATCGGGCCCGCGAGTAGAGAGCGGGCCAATCAAGCAAAGGAAGTGGAGTCGGGAAGAAGCGTCCCCCCCTTGAAAGGTACTGGCGGGACGAATCTTATGCAGTTTTTGAAGGGGGTCAGAGATAAGACTACAGAGGCATTGATACCACCATCGCACTCCATATCGTAGATGATCACCAGGTCTGTTCTGTAGGTGTACTCCCAAGTGATTGCGTCCCATATTATGCTACCCATGGCATCACTCACCGCGCGTCCATGTTATCACAAGGCTGGGTGGATAAGAGTAAAAACTCTACGAAGGTATCGTCTGGGCTAGCCTGATAACAGTTACATCCGCATCCTAACAACATTGATAGTGCATGTATAGTGTCATCATGTACTTGCACATGGCCGACAGCTTTTCGCCACGGGACTAAGTGAATTGGAAGGTGGTACAAGGAGGCGCCGAACTATGTGCGTGCGTCATCTAACGACTCGCGATCGAAGTATTTCCGCAGTTGGTCGCCACACGCTTCTCCGCGAAACAAACGAATGGTGTGGCGGAGCCTCAGTGGGTTGGAATTAGTCTCCCGTAGGCAGATCATTATTTAGAAGCCAGACAGTCGTTCCTTCTAGAGAATGGTTGCATAGAATTACGAATAAAACCAGCGAGGTTGGCTTTTCATGTTCACTCGTCCTGCATAACTCCGAATTCAGACCCAAGGCTGTTATGGAACACAGCGTCCGATTCGGAGTAATGGCCAACGCTGCGGGCAAGATTTCCGAATTTTGGGCGCTGCGATCTCACCGGCAATGGAGGAGCGCATAGGATTCGACTCGCAAACCGGATCCTTCAATTTCCGTGTCCATCGATCCGAGGAATCCAGCGGCTAGCCTTCAGTGCTCCTTGTGATTACTGGTCTTGTCAGATCGTGGGCAACATGGTTCCGGAGGCAAAGTTACGGAAGCTACGTTCTGACGAAGGCGTCCGCTAATATTAGTTTCGGGGGTTTCCTACAGTTCCCGGACCCTGGGCGTTCGCGTTATGCGATCGACAGTACCAAATGCTTCTGATAAATGGAGCGAAACCGACCCCTCTCCGACCTTCGGATCTGGGATATAACAAGTGTAAGGGAGGGCTCCAGACTACCACGCGGGGGAATAGACAAGAAGGGGCCCTTTGATCAAACAGTGGAGTACGAAAGATCGACTGCCTTATTCACCAGACCCATCGCAATGTGTTTGAGCATAATGGCACAGCAGCCTCGGGGTATGCCTCAGTCGCTTGCTCGGATTGTTGAAGCGACACGCCCTGAAGTTCAACAAATACAGATGGGTAGCAGCCCAAAACTATGGCGTAAGGGTGCCAATGGAGAAATGGTGGCCATGAAAGTTCTCGACCTTCCAAAGTTGCAGAGAAAATGGAGCGCTACTTCAGCGATTCGTAGCAATGGAATGTGCGTTGCGCTTGTCATGAGCATACAAGTCAAGTGCTCACCGAGACTTTTCCTGTGGTGAGAATGGTCTCGATTTCAGACGCCCATTGCACAGGATGTAGTCAAACAAATATGCGGGGCTGCCAACCTAATCTGCATCGCATTTCGTGGATGGGAGTTGCGGCGAGTGGCAAGGCTTGGGCCAAACAAACCTTTTTGGCGATCCAAACACTCGAGGAAGCTCTTTGAATGTAGCACTGCTTTCGAGGATAGCTATCTCGATTATACAGCGAGAAGGCGAGGCACGGATCCGGAGTCCATAGTCCACTGTCCATGAGAGGACCACAATGAGGAACTTGACAGGGGTTGGCGACTTCGGATCTTTTTTTGCCTCGAAGCCTCTTCCTGTGATGATTAGGTGGAGGCGTGTTTGACCTGCCAACGTGAGCAATCAAGAATTGAAATTAAAATGTCAGGCTGAGACTCGACAACACTAAATAAAAAGCAGCCGGACACCTGTAACGCCGTGTTCGATGCGGAGAGATTCAAAGTGCGTCAGAGCGGTTCGTTTGGAGCTCGGATATCGTCGAGTTTCCAACGGCCCCAAATGCGAAGGACGTTACACGCAGGATGATAAAGTTCATAGGGCCATTAAGGTTAACAATAGTGAGCGCGTTGCGATCCAGCGGCTGTGAGATCTTTTCCGATGGACTGGAAAGGTCCCCGGTGGTCATAGGACCATACAGCCGCTCGTCGTGCCGGAACAGCGAAGGAGGTGCTCTTTGAGGTTCCTCGATTCGGAGTATGGGCAGCTCTAAATTTCGATACCCAAGCCAGGCGCAAGGCAGAATGCAGAATCGCCCCACAGATCCGGTATCAGAGTGGTGAGAAGGAGGCGCATGCTGGTGCAGCAATGAGCCATGCCGTGACCCACAAAACAATTAGTTAACAATTAGAGTGCGGCGGGATCTGCCGAAATGTGGCCGAGCAAACACGCCCAAATCTTCTTTCCTTATCCGTCTTTTTGTTCAGGGCTCTACGCTTGCCAGTTTCTCCCTGGTTTATTGTGTTGCGCGTTCTGGAAGCCCCATGCTCAGATATCCGCATCTATTCCCTGACTACAGACACAAAAGACTTTGCCGTGTCTTACTTTCAAACACATCGAAAACAAAAAGCACGCCAAGGCACTTTTTGTTCTCCACCGCGAAAGCATACCGACTTCTTGACACGCTCGCCCAAGATGGAGATTCCTATCACCTCGACCAGCTATAAAACACTCGAAACAATGCCGGTGGTACACCAGCAATCATCTCAGGCTATTCACAGCACAGTAACCTCCATATTTCAAGCCTCAACACAATGGCACCTGCTGCAGCCAACTATTACTCTGCCCCCCCTCATACTTCACAGAAACAACGGGGTTATCGCATCTGCGACACCTGTGGGGCTGTTGAAAATCCTTCTTTCCAAAAGTTCCGTCTGTGCGGTGGCTGCGTGAGTCCATTTTGCATGTTTACTCTTACTTGTCTAACAACATGTCATGACCTGGTTTAGATGACGACTCAATACTGTGTGAGTATTCCCGATCATATCTATGATGGCCCCTAACTGACAACAATGTATAGTCACCCGAATGCCAGAAATCACATTGGCCCTCACATAAAGCGATCTGTCAGCACACGGCTGCCCAAATGTCTGGAGTAAAGCAACAGCCTATAAGCGCAGCTTACCCAGACGAGAATTTGGCGAAGTATCTTCGCAAGTTCACCTCGACGCACTCCTCGCTTCTTGGCTGGGCCGGATTCCAGGCCCTCCAACTAAAACGTCTACCAGCTAACATCCGTCAAAGCGCCCTCCTTGTTGAGCTGACCTACAACTCTCACGCCGATTCCCTCTATCGGTAAGTTCTCTCCCGGCCATTCCGCACGCGCCAAGTCGTTTATAATATGTCACAGCTTTTCTGTCTCAAATACGCACGTTGTCCCCCGGACATATGTCACCAGCCACGATCCCCTTGTCGCTGCTGACATCGAGCGTCGCGAAGAGCGATGCCGTCGCAGTGGCGGCATAGGAACTGCCATCATCCTTGTGCAGTGTGGCGGCGTCAGCCAAGTCATGCCCGTGGAGGTCGACCCGCCAAGCAAGATTTCGTGGGACTCTCGTGACGACTGGGCGGATGTCCTCCGTCACTTCGTTGAGTCTGGGCGCACGGATTTCAAGCCCATATCTACAACAGCGAGGGGGTAAGTTTTTTAATCAAATACTTCAAGATTTTGGCTGACCACATGATTTAGGGTTGTTTATGGTTGAAGCCCCACGATTGCTCCGACTTTTTTTCGTTCATGTTCCACCGACGTCGATCGTCGCACGTCTAGCATCTTTCGATTTCCCGCCGCATCATGACCCGGACATTGATATTTATATCGCATCCCAACCATACCCATTCGCCCCATTCGCCCTGCACCGTTGTACATCTATGTTGTCTTAATAGTTTTGCAGATTAGCACCCGGATCTTCATAGAATTCTGAATGCTTCCACGATCATGACCTGGCCCGTAGCCCGTCAGTCAGAGTAATTCAAGGTTATTCAAAGGTTATTCAACAAAATTTACGCTTAGTGAGGGAGCCGTTGCATAAATTAGGTCACAAAAACTCCGCAGCCGATTAAGTATACTAGTGACTGACAACTTGAGTGCTGATTGACAGGTTGCCTCAGGTTGCCCGCTTCCACCAGTGGACCGAGGCTGTAGTCTGTCAAAGACAACTTCGTCGTCACGTAATGTTGAAACTTTGCTTGGGCTCACGTTCGCTGCTCGGTGAGGTCTTCGTTGCCCACAGGTCGCTACATATCCGCTGCGAGTCTCGGCGGAAGTATATGCTTGTGTGATCTCCAGAACCGTCGTTCCCGGGCGCCGTCGATTCCGTGCTACTGTCAGTGTCACCGAAGGTCGCCCGAGGGTCTGACTTATTACAGGGCGGTGAGTTTGACATATGTTGTGCACGTCAGTCCTTCGGATGTTCCGTATGAGGCACAGTGGCCCGAAGGTAGCCTTCCCCATACTTAAGGCCATGGTTTTATGGGATGTTCGAGCAACAAAGGCCCTTGTTGCACCAGTGAGTAGCCGGATTCCCCAAGTGCCATTTGTTCGTTTGCCCAAACACTTACTAATTCTGATGAAGGTACAATAATGTTCTTCAAGACCGCTGCCACCGTTACCTTGATGGCCGCCACTCTCGCGAGTGCGACTCAGGGATATCGATTTTACTACCAATTGGATGTCTACAGTGAACCCGACTATAAAGGACATCATAAAACCATCCTTAACAGCACTGCTCTGACTACACACCCAAATGGCATTTGTACACCATGCGTGGCTCTTCCGGAAACCGTCCGGTCCTTCAAGTTCGACCCCTGGACAGACCCTTCCAACATGGAATTGAGGTTTTTCCCTGAGTCCCATTGCAAGGCGAGTGCTCCTCCCATCGCGTTTTGATACCTTGTACTCATGTTTCACTCTTCTCCCGCTCTCTTGCATTCCCACTTCGTGCACCTCCATCTTATGATACCGCCGACTTACCGTCCCTAGGGCACAAGACAGTGTAAGTATTTGCTGCCATGTGGTATCCAAGACCATACTCACCCACATGCGCACTGCCACAGCTTTTAAAGGCCCCCATTCCGAATCCCACCCGGCGACATCTGGCGCCAAGTCTCATCATGTTTGCCACTTTGGCAACGAGTGAGTTCTGAAGCAACGAGTAATGAGCGGCAGTGGTGCTTTCAGAACGATAGCTTTGGATTCCGTATGGGTTGTGTTTAGTTTATGAATGCAGCCTTAAGATATAGGACGTGCAGGACGTCGGATTTGCTCAGAGCCCCCGAGTACGATTGATGTACAACGTGCTACCTATACGAACTCGATGACCCGCATGTCATTATAAGTTCTAATGTACAACTCGACAAGCAGGAAAAACACTGAGAGGGGTCGACGTCAGGTCTGACCATGAGAGGCTGATCAAAAGCGGAAGTCAACCCCTCGCAGCACCGATTTCACCGCTGACCACCTTTCCGTGATACCACGATGTCCTCTGCTGTGCAACAAGGCCCAAGCGCTTCCGCGCCCGGGGACGGCTCTCGCACATTAACATTACAAGACTCTCAGCCAAGACCAGAAGATGACGCCGGGCCTGGTGAAGCGTCTACCGTGGGTACTCTTCGCTTGCGCGGTGGTCCCCGGAGAGCAAGACAAAGAGTCGCTTGGGGTGAAGACGTGATCGACAACGAAGGCTGTGGAAAGAAGAAATCAAAGAGTGAGTGTGTTCTCCTTGGTATGGGTGCCCGAGTGCGCTCCTCACAGGCTCTCACTCAGTCTGCTGTATATACCACAAACCAAAGCGCTTTGACGAGTCGTCATCAGAAGAGTCTTCAGACCCAGACTCAGACTCGGACTCTTCGTGCAACCACGACCATTCTGGTCATCGCACTCACTCGCCCCCTCGTCAGGGCCGCCATCCCAATGGTCGTAATCTAGGATTGGTTACTCGAGACGCTCGGAGTGGTGGAATTGTATATGAACTATCGGAGTCAGACTCTGATCACAACACTTATGAGCGAGCACCAAAAGGAAAGAAAGGGAAGACCTAATTTCATGTGCGCTCGACTTCTTTTATCGGACTGGATTATACCTTGAAACGTTCACCCAATGATATATAGAATTACTCTATCGCATATAGCACACTACGCAAGTCAAGTTGGCTTGGTTGTACACTATCCCAGCGAGATTAAGAAGTCACATTCCGTTCCGCCTGGGCACCTCTTCAACCTCTCAACCACCCGCCAACAGCTCATTACAGTGTCGTAAGTGTGGGGCGCGATAGGTCGGAAGCGTCTTGGTGTATTGCCTCTCGTAGTATATTCCTCCGGTTCAGTGTGCACTGTAATCAGGGGTTTTCAGGTGTTGTTTGGTACTTACACGCAGACTCGTTCAAAGTAGGCCTCGTCACCGTGCAAATAGGCGTTTGGGTCGGTTGCAGGTTCTGCCCAATGATGTTAATCTCACAGCCAGAGGGCGTTGGAGACGGGTGCAACGTTGCAACCCCCACATTGACCCCAGGCTTGTGCACACCATGACGAAACTCAGGCCGAGGGGGGAACCCTCCGAATAATAATATGGGCAAACACCGCCTGTCGATTTCTCAGTTCGGTCACTCGGTATAGTCAACGACTTCGGAGCCTATATAGATCGACCCTAGTGACCCAACAGTGGTTAACTACCTTCATTGCCATCCGAAGGGATATGCGCCGCTCCAATGGCAGGTCCAGACGACCCAAACGGATCGGTCCGCTGCGATACAACAGTGACAACCCTTTTAGCCCATCTCCGGAGGAATACACAGCCTTCCACCCACCACCACAAAATACCTTACGATACCGAACACTTCTCGGGCTCATCCTTTTGACGATTGTTCTCTATGTCTCTCTGCTTATCCTGGAATCTCGGTCCACTGGCACTACCGTCGACCAACAGCCATCTAAGACCTCCAGCTTCACAAACAAACGGGGGACAGTGAATGGGAGCGGCGGTCGAGCGGTCTACGCAAACTCCACTCGAGTGGACCGCTCTATCTTGCACATCCTGCACGACCTGCACGAGGATGACCATAGTTCTAATAGCACCCGCCCCCTGCCCGAAGTTCATCCGTCCCCAGCTAAGCCCTGGCCTCCGCTCGTCACACGAATCCCTGAAGAATTGTCAACCCCTACTCAGTTAAGTCCCGAAGATCTGGCTCGATTAGATAAGGAAGACTGTGGCCATTATCCTTGTCGCTTCCTTTTCCCTCTGCGAATCGCCGAACAGGAATCCAAGGCGCGCATACACATAACTCAGATCGCGAAGCTCGCACGAGGGCTGAACCGCACGCTCGTTCTCCCGAACGTTGGTAAGAGCCGAATCGGGGCGTGTTTCAGGTGGCCGTTCGAAGCATATTACGATGTGGAATCATTTATCGAGAGCACGTCCGACGAGACTGAATTGCATGTGATGGATATGGCTGGCTTTAGACAATGGGTAACCAGAAGATCGGTCGCTCCACAAAGCCAGACGGTGTCGCTGAAGACAAGGATCGGAAAGACGAGAGAGCCCGAGCCAGTAGCGGGAAAGCGACTAGCCCCTGAAGCCGAATTCACGGTGAACATCGACATGGATCCACAGCCCGCTTTTTGTATGCCGACAAAATTTCCTCATCTTCGTCCTTCGGGCCACGCTCCACTCTCTGTGTCCGTCGAGCCAGGTCGTCTCAAAAATTCTATGACAGGCCAACATATCATCGATGTCCTGTCTCTTCTGGAAGAGAAAGGGACCTGGACTTCTGATGGTGAAGACTTTCAATACGTGGGCGGTGACGGCTACGGCGGTTCTGTGCCTTTGAGTTCGGACGTCCTCGTCTTGAACTGGGACCTGCGCTACCCGATCTTCCCCATACGCAATGTGAATTTGCGTTACGCTCCAGAGTTGACAGCACTCGCTGGACGCCTCGCCGAGTCTGTTGGCCCGTATCTTGCTATCCACTGGCGCATGGAAAGTGTTGCTTTGGAGAACCTTGCATGGTGTGCGGCCTCACTTATAGAAACCCTCCGCGACGTGCTAGAAAGCGAAACCAACGGCGACATTCGCATCGTATGGCTTGCCACGGACTACCCATACTCTGTAGCCGTCAGGGATGCCCCCGATGTAGAGACATCTTCGCAAGAGGGGGTCCGGAGATCGGGAACTTTTCGCAAGGTGGAGCCAGAGCACACGGACGCGATGAACACCCTCATGACAGCCTTTCACAGTGGAGGAAGTCTGGATGCGTGGAAAATCACCGACTTGTCGGAAAATTTGGACGAATTCGAAGATCGCGAAGTCAGGACGGATGACGGCCTCCTGCGAGATCGAGGGGTTCGGGCGATATTAGATAAATTGGTGGCCATTCAAGCACCAATATTTGTGAGCGGCACGTCGCAGTGCAGTCGAGTTAGGTCAGACCCTGAAATTAGCTCGAGATCTTATCCTTGCTTCCGAAAACTAATTGGCCATGTAGCTCCTTTTCCAAGCAGATTATCGATGCGCGAACGAATACACACACGGGAACCACAATCCCCAGGGACATTCGAAATGTGGTGGAGCTTTTCGGAGAATGGGGGAGGAGCTGAGGGACCGACTGTTTTTAGCTTTGGTTTGATTGCCTGCGAGCAAGTAGATAGCATGCAAAAGGAAAACATAGCATAAGTCAGGCATGCAACGTGCTCATACTACAATTTTGCGATGGGCGGAAGTCCAAGGGGCCCATACTCGCCTCCGAGGCGTGCTCTAACCTACTCCCTTGGGGCACCCCGACCAACACCAGCAAATTGTGGCCTGAAGTCTCCGGGAGCACCACTCTCTTTCTTCCGGTAGTCATCACGATCGCCGCGAGGTGCGCGGTAGGCACCACCCTCTCCACCTCCACGAACGGTTGCGGGGCGCGGGGGACGTGCAGCTTTCTTGTGGGTAGCAGGGACAATCTCATTGGGAAGGTGTAACCTACATGAGAGTGTCATGCTTGTGACGGGGAACAAGACGTTGACTAGACTGAGACGTACCATTCTCTGAGATATTCAACACCTTCGGGGGTGAGGACGTAGTAGTACCATTGCCACGAAAATTGGGTCTTGACGAAGCCCTTTGATGTAAGGCTCTGCAATGCCTTTATAACCTGGAGATTAGGGACATCGAGTTCTTCATGCTTCGGCGCGTTGAAGTCTTTCTTGGCAACCAGAACACCCTCTGTTCGTACGAATCCAAGTCCATCAGCCGGTGGCATCCACATATTTCGTTTCAAAGTACCTTTAAAGAGGTTTTCGTAGATGACGCGCCTGTTCTCTTTGGTGATGATCATACTGGGCAAAGTTCAGAGTCGGAAGCTGCAAGAATGTGAGTCCGCGAAAGTCAGCCGATAGTAGTTAGAGAGAACGCACTGCGATGCTGCTGTCGCACTTGGTCCGGCTGCCAGAATCAATCGTAAGTCAGCCTTGTCATCCATGAGTGGGATCAGCCATCCAGCCACTCCCAGCCACTTTTCCAGTCAGTAGCATGGTCTAAGGTGGCTATCATGCGATCCTGACGGGTTCCAAATACTCACAAGAGCTTGGAGGGGCGGTAACGGCCTTGAGATGAGTCTTGACGTCGAGCAGGTCAGCTTGCGTGCAGCGGGAATAAGTTTCGACGAGGGAATGCGGAGCCTGAAAAATGCCTAAAACGGTAAGAAGCCGGCGGCTGTTCTTTGCGAACTGTTAAGTGAGTTGTAACTCTTTCAACAGGGTCGCCCTCTAAAAGTTACCGAAGGTACAACGCTGGCGCTGCGCTCTTGGGTTGGGGTCTCAAAAGCCCGTAAATATTCACTCACAAGCCGGTGACCGATCTGGTGAGTGAATCCCGTTTATTTTACAATACACGGTGGCTGATCGTTTCTAGCTGGTGAGGACGACCTCGACGTTCAGGATCAACATTTGGCAAGTAGTGAAGATTCAGACTGAATAAATAACGATACAAAGCTCCGTCCAATTCTATGCTACAAAGCAACAGCCCGTATCCATGGGACGATAGTGATTTAATACAAAACAAGAACCATGTCCTTGAAAAAGATGGCGCGGTCGATCTATCCATCCTTGAGAACTCGAGGCCGGACACCCGCTATCGCGATAGGCATTCCCTCGTCCGATGTTCTGTTGGAGTTAAAAATCTACGTGCGGCACTAACGGAATTCGTTCTTGGACGTTTTGCGGTATTCTCGACCGGTTTTTCGCCTGCCAGTGATGCGATAAGATCGTCGACGTCCATATCGTCTGTTGTCCCAGAATCCGCTCGACCTCGCTTTCGAGCCCCGTTCCCCTCGAGATATGCATTCGAGCTAAAATCACCACGTCCCGCGTATGCATGTGAGGTTTCCGTAGCTGGTGGTTCGGTCGGTGGGGTGGGTCCCATCACAGTCGTTTGCTCTGCACTCAAGTATATCGCTGCGTTCGACAGGTGTGACATGAAGACTCCATGTTGGGCGCCGTTGTCGCGCTCCCGTTGAGCCGTTTCTGACGCTGCTAATATGTTCGATAGCGCCGCAGTTGAACGAGGCTCAGAAATATTCTGGTTGTGAGGTTTCGCGGACCTGCATTTAAATCAGTGAGCCGTGAACCTATTGCATGATGCTAGCCCACTGACTGCTCTCCTATAGCGGCGATGACTGGAGTGCTATCCAGCGAGTATGTCGCACTTGCTTTCCGGTCCACGAAGGCGGGCCTCTTCATAGTCGGCTTGGGAGTCATGTAAAACGCGTCGGAAACACCTGATTGCATTCTTTTCTGGTGCAAGTGGCTTTGAGTAACCGACGTCGTTGATGACGTTCTATCAGGACGTTTTCCAGGTGCGAGGCCGCTGTCCGAATGCCCCAATTCGCCACTGACCTTAGCAGCTAGCCGGCCTTCGGGTCGGGAGATCGGACGGATGGACTGCCATGCAGCGAACATACCAGGAGGGCTCGTGGAGAGACGTCCGCGCCTCTGGGGGTGCTCCACTGTCTCCTTAGTGGCAGTAGAACGCGAACTTTTGGCCCAGTCTATGGGTTTCCGAGATGCGTGCATCGACACAGATATTTGACGATATGAGACACTGGATACTTCAAAAGACCTGCTGTCCATTGGAACCACAGTTGTTGCGCGCTGTCTTCGCGGGGATCCCAAAGCCGAAGGGGCCACAGGCTTCATCAGAGTACGGGAGGGCGCATGGATGGATGCCGAGAGCAGTCGATCCTGCGAGATATCCCTGTGGTCGGCGATAGGCAGATCCCAAACGTGGGCGATTGCGCGAGGTCTGTCTAACGCATCCTTGGTAGTAAGTGCACTGCACTGCACGTGACCGGTGTCCATGTTCACGCTGTCGGTAAAGTTGCTGCAAACCGTGGCCCCTTGGTTCGAGATACACTCCATGTAGTCAGGCGATAAAGGCTGCGTGCCTTTCGGCCTTTGTTGTCCCGTGCTCATGTTCCTCTCGACAGCCTTCCCAGCTGGAGGCGACCCGTGGAAGGGTATCATCGGCACGAACCCCACATGGCATGACGGCAGCGATGTGTCACATGTGGGTAATTCGAGGGGTACCTGGGCGACCTTTAGCTCCATAGTTGAGGCGGCAATGTCTGGACCCTGGGCTGAAGGTTGTGGAAGCACAGCGACTGAAGCCTCGAGTGGCTGCGAGTGGCTTTCGTCCTCGGCGAGACGGCCGCTGCCTTCTCCCTCCGTATCGTACTCATCGCTATCGCTCCCTTCTGGAAGCCGCGTTGCCATTGCCTTGAGGAAGTTCGCGTCGGTCCGATTGAATATCAAATCACCCTTGACGTGGTCGTCCTTCAGTGGATCCAGGTTATCAAGTCCGCTGTTGCTGGCTGGGAGTGGAGTTGATAGAGCGCTAATGAGGTCGTCGTCGTCATTATCGGGAAGCGAAACGCTGATAACCTCCTTCTGTTCACCAACGGCACAATGCGTGCCCTGCTTCTCCGCCGGTGATGCGAGAATCGGCACGGATCCAGTCCCAATCACCGGATCTTCGCCTGTGGACACCGTAACGCTCGCCGCGACGGGAGAAGATGGAAGTGGGGTCCTGAGAGCTTTCGAGAACTCCTCGTTGTCAGAAAGGCAAGTACCTACTGCGAGACCAGGGGTGGTTTGCCTATCCAGCGTGTTTTCTCCGGTCGGTGGGAGCATTCTGGGCAACGTTTCCAACGCTTCGTTGTTGACCCCTAGGACTTCTTCAGTTGTCGTCTTGGGGAGATCCGAAAGGCCAGCCCCGTTGTCCACAGCAAGTTCTCGACCGGTTGCCGGGTCGAAGCCAAAGGATGCTCCACATGCAGCATTTTGCCGCGGAAAATCGCCACAGGGGTTCCCGATGGCACCCACAGGAATCTCAGTTGTTCGACCTGAATTTTCCTCCATAACCATCTTTACGCCGTCGCAATCGACGATTTCCAAACGACCGATGCGGTTTGACGTGTGGCTGATGGAAGTTTCCATGTCGCCCACCTTAGCTCCCGATATTGTGATCTGATTTTTGTCTCCCATAGAATCCCGCCGGAGATCGCTCCTCGCTTCGTCCAATTTGACAGATTGTCTTACCACAGACAGGTCGGGAACTCGCCAGCCAGCTTCGTCACTGAGAAGGCGACGGCGAGCTACAGTGGGTGACTGCCAGACATTCCTGTTTATGGTATCATTCCGGGCTCCTGGGGATATGGTCGCACTACGTGAGTGTTGTGCCCTGACTTCCTGACCATCACGTGTCGCTGCAAAAGACGAGGAGGTCGGTTTGTCTACCCACACATTTCGGCGTCTCCACCGCTTAGTCGAAACAAGAGAATCTAGCTGGCTGCCTTTCAATGGGTCGGAAGGGCTTATAGACGCTAATGTCCTGTCGTTTTCGACTGTCCTTCGATGCCCATGATCTGGGACGCTTGGGCGTGGGTAACTCTCACCGATAGGCGCAACGTTCACGAAGTTCTCGGGGCTCGGAAGTATGTTGACCCGAGTCCTTATAGCCCTATCCTTGTTCAGCAGATGAGGACGCCTGTTATCGCTGCGGAGCTCTTCTCCTGGCGTGACGATGATGACCGGAATTTTAGGCAATGCGATTGCGGAGTTGGGAAGTGGGAGTGATCGACGAGGTAGGATAGGCTCAGTATCTGGCCCACCGATTGGTCTCGTCCGCAGGCGGGCTATGAATGTCCGAATAGCGGACATTGGGGCAGTTGTTTTCCAGTGCTGTGGCCTCAAGCGGTTTTCGGTGGGTACCGATGCTTCCAGATTGCATTCTGGCAAGCCCTCGATACACCAATGCGCGATAAAGCCGGCGACCTACACCCAGCAACCATCAACACCCGCTCTCAGCTATGACAACGAATGACTTACTCCTAAGGCGACGTACGCTCTGAAGAGGATAACCATGTACCACCCCATAGCAAGCACTGGGCAAAAGCTGATTGTTCTAGGAGTGTAGGGAGCAATGTCCCCGTGGGTAGTTTTGGGCAGCGGAGTGGCCGCCCGGGTTGGTGGTACGACTGGAGGGTAATATTCGAGAGTCGCAAAACTGAAAGCGGGCGGCGGTAAGAGGGAATCCGTCCCTTCGAAACCGCTGGTCACGTTGCAAAACGATGGGCCGTACGGGATAGCGTGTGCGATACGCGGAGGTGGGTCAATAAGGCGAGTAGTCTCGCGGTATGGATATGCTGGCCCTTCAACGAGGCGCGGGATAGCATGATATACCAAGAGAGGCAGGATAACGTCGTTGAATGTATGTATTCCGCTGAAATGGAGCAGTGAGATCAAAGAGAAGATCGCCGTCGAGATGAAACCTCGTGCTTCGAGGGCAATCATAATCTGGTTTAGAATTGAGAGAGAAGATGTGGGGTGTGCGAAAATAGCGCGTGCAGAATGTAGTAGGAAAGCAAGAGAATGGACCAAGATCAACTGGACATTATCAACGTTAATATATACGCGTCGAGATCACGTGATGAAAATCAACTTTCTGAATCGGGCCCCATTGAATCACCCAGGGTCGTCGCCGTTGACATTGAACAATGAATGGTGTCAACAAAGGTTAATTTACTTTGTAGTAAATCCAAGGGGGTGAACCACAACGTAGGAGATTAAGGCAAAGCTCGTGTTCGTAGGTGGGGCCTTGAGGTCTCAATACCTCGGGCAGTGGTTACGCCAGTGTACTGTATGGAGGTATTATGAACCCGAGTACTAGGTCATTTCGTCTTTGTGGTCGCAGTGCTCTGCCATGTGTATGGCCAGTGAATATCCGATCGGGCATCCGCGCAGAGTCCATTCTTATCGAACAGAAACATATCATAGGATAAATGTAATACACGGCTGAGTCAGTCTCGGCGTTCTCCATCATAGCTATCCAGCAGTAGCAGCCGCGAGAGTCCTCTACTCGTAGCATACGTTGAACGAGTGTGCCTTCTGCCCATTCGAGCTGACTACAGGATCCATCCACTCGCCGGTTTTGTTACCTGGAATGTGGATTGGTCAATCAATTGCGACAGGGAAATGATATTTTCCAGCTTATCATACCAAGAACCGTTCCGTGGCAGTCTGGATGCGAGTTCAGATAAGCGAGAATTATGGAAAACGCTGTAGCATCATTCCAGGACGTACCAGTGGACGAATAAAGCGTGAGCCTATACTTTTGCTTTGTGGTGAAGACGAAAGACTGGAGGTCCCCAGCGAGACCACTATGAAAGTTGGTACAGCCATAGCACCCCGAGGGTTCACCGGCGTAAATAAAGTCGTGGGTGCCCGTGTAGCTACATGACGAAGTCAAGAGCTGTATCCCCCAGGATTGGAAAGTACGATGCGCACCAGTAGTGGTCGTTATAGACATATAGGTCAAACCCCTCCTTTAGGTCTGTGTAGGTGCAGGCTCCGTCGGATCCAGCACTAACGAGACCGGCAACGGCGGCGATACCAAGGAGAGTGGTCTTAGTGAGCATGTCCTGAAATAAATGGTCAGTAAGCTGCGGCTGCAAGGTAGCATGGTACTGACGATGGGTGACTTCATGAGATTTGTGGTGGGTTGGCTGGGAAATCACTGAGGAGGTAATCCTGGACATTAAATACTCTTTGTCTTCAAGGGTTAAAAGGATGGGCGACAAGCCCGGAGGTCATGCCGGGCCATTATTATGTGACTTCCGAGCGAGATATGACAAGTTATTGCATGTCGTCTTGTCACCCTGAGGTTTGGACTCTGTCAAACGTCAAGATTTGCGGGGAAACGTCATTACGCTGACGGCCAGACCTAAATTTCTCCTGAGAACTGACCGCACCGAGTTACGTCGAGGCAGACTTGTCACGAAGGTTATGGAAATTCGACAATTCACCTTTTACTGAGACTGAACCGACAGCATATCCAGGAAATTCCAAGAAGACGACGGGCCTCCTTCACCGCGGGATAGGTACGTCTGAGAATTGGTACTGTCCGGGCGCAGCGAGCTGGTGTGATCCAATAGCGTCCTATCGAGAAGTACTTCCTCCCGTGCGATAGGCGAAAGATCTAGACATATGCTTAATGTGGGTTCGGAGGATACTTAGCCGTACCCACCTGCGGTCAGGATTAATTTGTGGGCACCTGCAAAGCTTAGCCCCTAGAGCCGTATCGGGATTTTGCGACAGTAGAATACGAGCCTCGTGACAGGTATTGGTGGGACGCGGTACGTTCCTTGCCCGGAGAACATGAGACTCTTCACGACAAATACGGAAGCCGAATAAGATCGAGCAAACGGACGTTCGTCGGGCGCGTACTGACCGTAGTCGCTCTCTGCCGTTGTATGCAGTCTTCCTGTCATCGGTGCACGGTGCCTGGCTAGGAGGGGCTTCGCCGCAGCTCCGTCCTGTGTTATGAGTACACCGGCGTCGTCAAGGAGATTGGTGTCTGGATTAAGCCTTGACCTCTCCTTATCAGCAGATGTCTCCCGCTTATCCGACGATGCTCAAGTAAAACACCAACGCTTACCTCGGCCGCGGGGAAGAAACTTGCTCCGGATGAGCGTCGCTTGAACGACGAGTGCGTCGGCTCACTACTATTAGAGTTGGATGAGATCTTCAACAAGTCACTCCAAAAGAAATTTCTGTTACCAGCCGACGTACCGATTTATAACGGTTCCAGAACAACCCGGACGCCAGAGGTTGTTAATCGAGCGTGTATATGAGAGATGTCGCTCAAAAGACTCAAGACTCAAGAATGAGGGCGTATGTTGGACTGGTGGTTCTAGAATGACGCGGAGAAAACTAAAGACCGAAAAGATGGAAATTCAAACATATTAATGTGACACAAGAGACGGCCGAACCTAGAATTAAGGTATGCCATTTAGCCAAGGGCCTACTGGCGGACGACTTGAGATGGGAGCCGCTGCGCGCTCTGCATAGTAATATTCTGTTTTGTACCGTGTTTGCCCCGACGGACGCGATGAGGTCCCCACCACGACCCAATATACCAGCGGGCACTAAATGATGTTACTCAGCTGGTACTCCATTCACAAATTCAAAGAGAAAATTACCTCTGAAACGATCGTTCGGATAGCAATGCAGGCGTAAGGTTCCCCAAAGGGATGGACCCGGGTCAGTCATCTCACCTGAGTCATGCCGAGCTAATTGAAAAACGCATGCCTGACTCTGCCTGGGGTTCATTATCATGACGAAGGAACGAGCCCAAGCACCTCGGGCCATTAAAGATATCACAATCAGGGGACTCGCAACTTGGGGGCTGTAAGATCGAGACTCGTCATCGGGCTGTGGTCATTCCAGCAAAAGCAGGGAATCAAAGAGACAAAAAGTTGACTGGAGAGGGATTTGAACCCTCGCCTGGATACCCAGATGAGAAACCTGTTTGGCAGGCAAGCTTTCGCTTGAGTCACACGCCTTGGACCGCTCGGCCATCCAGCCGTGATCATCTCTGAGGAGAAAGGAAGAACGAGTCAGGAGAAGCGGGTTTCTCGATTGGGATTTAGCAGTGCCTTTGAAGAACGAAGATGCCCGTAAATGGAAAGAGGGAAACTGGGAGATAATACAAGGTTTGGGTGGCACAAGTGTTGGAAGGTCCAAGCTGGCATTTTCCGTGAGTGCAAGTCAGAACTGATGGACTGAGCCAAGAGTGATGTGTCAAAGTCGCAATCGGCCAATGCAAACGAATGCCCAGAGAGATCAGTGATAAAATAACGGATATCACAAAAGGCGAAGCCTCGATTAAGTGGGATAGAAGGTATGTCGCCGCGACAACGAGGGCCACCGGATAAAGCCGCAAGGACTCGATGGCGAGCAGCAAAGTCAACTGGAAGGCAAGCCAACTGTGCCCACGTGTAACCTGCCCTTGGAGATGATGAATGGAATTCGAAGGAAGAAAGCAAAGAAGGTACGGGATCAACGGTCACGCCTCCGGCGAACCTCCCTCACGGCAGACCGGCAGCCGCTCTCAGAAAGAAAAATCGCAGCCCGCAATCCGAGCATTGGCCGGAACAACACGATGTGGTGACGGAAAAGTGGCCCTGCGACGAAAATCCGAGGGCAGGGGCGACGTAGAAAAGGATAAAAGAGAGCAACATGGGGATAGCATGTGGTCATCTTGGATACAAGTCAAAGAAGGATATCACGATGCAGGAGTGGCATTCACAGCACCTACCGCGAAAGGCTAAACCACATATACGTTACCGAAATCATAGCCAGGTGTCAGGAGTCCAAGCGTTCGCGAAGACGCGATTGGCAGAAGTAAAAGACACATCGAAGACGCGACGATGCCGACAGTTTTTTGTTGACTCCAGAACTTACGGGATTGACGATGGAAGACTGGAGGCCTGAGACAAAGCTCGACTCATGTCCGATTACAGATGCGGTTAGAGAAGGGGTGAAAGGAGGACGCCGAAGTATTGACAGCGGTACACTTCGGGTCAAGGGGATGTGTCAAGCTATGTCAAGCTGTACCAAGTCGACTCGCACAAGAGCCGGGCAAGTTTTGGTCGGGCAGCGAAATAAGGGAGCGGCTGGGAGCTTGACCACTGAGAACAAGACGTGACCTCGGAGGCGTGGTGGGGTCCGGGTAAGATACAGATAAGGATGTTGAAAATCTTCGGACGCGAACGGGTGACGAAAGCAAGAGGAGACGGGCGCGGGGTGGCAGTGGGTATGGGTAATAGATAAGCTCCTCCGAGCAAATGGAGACGGGCTGGAATTGTTGATCACTCGCAATCGAAGACGCGATCGAAGGGCTTGGTCACGCGCCGTGATGGGGAGGTGGTAGTGTGGCTGAGGAAGGCTATAAAGGGGATGCACGTGACCCCGATTTGGATCTCGATCATCAACAAACCTTGAGCAGGGTTGTTTGTTTGATGGAGAGGATCTAAATCAGAAACGCGGGGAAGGTCACAGGACCGAGGTAGAATGAGAAGCTGAAAGGAATAGTGCGGGGGGCTGCGGAGAAAGGCGACGGGGACGAAGAGGCTAGTGCACAGGACAGGTTGGTGTGGTGGGGAGGAGGCTGTAGTGGAGTGAGCAGATAGGGAATTGACTGGAGGTTTTTGAGGATCTAGGCTCGATTGAATGAATAGAATTTGAATTTGGAGAGGAGCGGGGATCTTAGATCTAGCCGAACTTCTTATCCTCACAACCAACACTGCACTTCTTTCTCTCTCTCAACGACGACCACGACGACGACCACGATGGCGAGCACAACGAGCGACCCACCAACACCAACCACGTACGGCGTCACCTATCCGCCCGAGCTGCTCTCCTCCCTGCCGCTCCTCCCCAGCTCCCCACACGCCCCCATCCGTCTCCTCCCAGTTAAGACATTCTCCACTCTCCACCTCGCCCACCTCACCTCGCACCCACCCGACAGTGTGCTCTTCCCCTTCATGCACGGGCTCGAGGGCACAAACGAACCCCAAAACCTCTTCTTTGCCTCGCCCCAGTCCCAGCCTCCAGGCGGCATGATCCAAGACCACACCGGCCGTGCAGTCCGCCCACCGCGCTATCGCGGGCTCGTCTGGGTCCTCTGTGATGACGACGTGCCGGACAGCGCTGTCCCAAGCTCTGACTCGGATGACGACGACGACGACGAAAGCGACGACGAGGAGAGTGAAGGCATGGCTGTCGATACGGACGCGATGGACGTGGATGAGCCCGTGCGGCACGAGGCACATATGCACCCAGTTACGCAACGCGGACTCAAAATTAGCACTACCATTAGCAGTAACAGTAATACCAGCGCACACCCGGGCCACGCACACGACCGTCGCCCGTCAAACGCATCCACTGCCTCGTCTGCCTCCATAGCTTCCACAGCCGCTTCCACTTCCAGCTCATCCGACTCCACCACCGCCACCTCCTACATACCCTCCCCAACGTCCCCAACGCACCAGACTTTCTCCTGTCCTCCGTCCCCCGTCGCGCCCCCACCCGACCACCAGCCACAGGAACCCCCACCCTCGACCACTCCACCAGTCCTCACGTCCTCTTTCCTCCCCTCTACCCTTCTCCGCAATGCACCGTCCCCAGAAGACTTTGTCTGCGCGTGCACTTTGAACGATTGGGTCTGGATAGGCAACCACCAGGGTGCCGCGTGGGGTGATAAGATATGCGTTTGTCAGCGCTGTGGTCATCGCGCAGGCGATAAGGATGGTTATTGTGGACATAGGTACGTGCTACTCGCCTTGTTTTTGCGTTTCTCCCTCGCTGTCCGAATCACGCATTACCATTCTCTCGCGTCGTCCCAGCTCATATCTCACCCCTACCCTTTACCAGACACGGCGGCATCCGCGACAGATATGATACCTCTCCTTCCTCCTCAAACTCTGAACCGCAGTTCGAGTTCCGTCCACCAAAAGTCCCCGATGGGATCAGCTTGAGGAATTTCGGCATTCAGGTGGTGAGTATTTATACTCGTTTGACTGATTTTCGCTTTCGGGTGTTTGGACAAAATTACGCATTTCGTCACTTTTCACTCTCGGTTTGATGAGTGGCATGCTCGTTCGTATATATGCGTCTTCTCTGGCGGCGTATATGCACTTTCCTTGGCAGGCATATCCAGCCGGGCGTATCGACCTTCTCTAGCAGGGTATATGCACCTGTTTCGAGGTGGATATATGCGCCTTCTTTGTTAGGAATATACGCCCTCTTTGGCGGGGTATATGCAGTCTCTGGCGGGGCACACGAGCTTCCTTCGAGGGCGGTGCACACCCACTGGCAGGGTACATGCACCTCCTTGGGGGTAGTATATACTTCCTCTCTCGGAACACGATATGCATCCCTGAGACATGCCTCCTTCCATGAGGGATGTTTGACAGTGGATGCCCTCCCTTGGGAGCGCTCCATGCGCAGTCGTCAAATTCGATGCGTTGGCTTTCTATTTACCAATATCCCAATTTCACGTGTCGCCTATCATTCCCACTTTTTATCATTGCATATCTCCATTGTATGCGGCACCCAAACGGCGCCTATCTCCATCTTGTCGATTGGTTAGTCCGTTGGTGGTGTGGCGTTAGGTGTTTGGGTTTTGGGTGCTGTGGGCGTTGTGCGGTCATTCGTGGTGGTGCTGTGTTCGCTTTTTTGAGGGTACTTTGCACGCTCCCGTCGGGGCGCTGGTGGGTTCCCTTTCATAGGGGCTGCCTACTTTTTTTCGAGGGTACGCTGGGGGTCCTTTGGTCCTCCACTAATTTCTTTTTTGCCAATGTCCTCCCTCTGACAACGCTAACCCACCCCACCTTCCCTTAATCAGCCGATCTATGCAACTATTTCTGATATAGTGGTGTATTCCCCTCGGGGTGCATCTCCCGCTGCGGTCAAGCTCGCGGAGCGCTTTGCAGGGGCCGTGAGGCGCGTAAGGGAGGAGCGGAGGGCACGGTGGGAGGAATTCGTTAAAGCTGGTAAGGTCTCGAGGGGTGCTCCGGGTGAGACGAGTGGTGCTCCAGGTGGGGCGTCGAGTGATACCTCTGCTGGGATGCTGAGCGAAGGCAGTTGTGGAGCGAACGAAAGCGACAGCGAGGATGACCTGCTGCAATACAACGTCTTTGTCCTCGATGCAGACGCACGGACTATCGAGCAGGAGCTCCCACATCTTGTGGTGAGGAAGGAGGACGCGGTGAGGGGAGCACATACGGAGGGGAGCGACGGGAGGATTGTCGGGGATCCTGGTGTCAATGGTGAAGCCCAGACGCCTGCAATCGCGTCTTCTTCTACACCCATGCCCACAACTACGTCCACCGCAATGACGCCCGCACCGACCCACTTCCTCCTCCATCGCGCGAACACGATCGACTTTGCACAGCGCGAGAAGGAGGAGATGCGTGATCTTACGCGCGCGAGCGAGATCATCAGCGTGTTTCCCAGTGACTGGAGCGCCACGGCGGGAACGGATGCGGATCGGGATGCGAGAGTCGGCCAGGTCTTCCTCGGAAATGTCAACGACGTCCCCGTCGTCCCTTATCCTCGCTCGAAAACCAAAGCCAAACCACCGCGCAAATCCGCTCTCCAACCCCAGCGCCATAAATCGCAAGAGTGTGGGGACGTAGTGGAAGAGCCGGAAGGCGGGGAAGGCTCAGAAGACCCGTTCGCGCACGCCCAGACCAACCCTGGAGGGTATGATATCTGCATCGAGTGCCACGAAGGCGCGCCGATCCCCACTGCGTCGCATCTGCGCGCTGTGGAGGAGCACGTGAGGGCTTTGGATGGAATGTGGGCTGAGCGATGTCGCGAGCTCGAGCTGATTGAAATGGAGAGCGGGTTATCTGATGGACTCGCGGCAAACGGGTCGTGCGGGGATTTGCCAGCGAACTCGCAGTCATGTAAAGGAAAATCAAAATCAAAACCCCGCCCTCCACCACACGCGAACGCTGTCATCCACCTCCCCTTCCCGTCTTCGCCCACCACTACGCCCTCGACGCTCAACTCACTGATGGTGTTCATCAAGTTCCTCGAACGGATGGTGTCGGACGGTGGTAATGGGGCTGGGAGTGTTGGTATGGCTGGAGGGAGGGCGCGTTCGGTGACTTCTGCGTCGCCGTCGCCGTCGCCTGCGTCCACCTTCCGGTCGAACCGGGACGCACTGTCGAAGACCAATGAGACTACAACAAACGGGACCGCAAATGGAACCTCCACCACACCTTTCAACACCACCCCCAGCATCACACCAACCCCAACGCCCCTCCCTACGCGCACTGTTCCCTCGATGTCAAATCCTAACACAAGTTCCCGCCCGCTCAAAATCCTGCTGCATTCGACGGATGGGTACACGGAGTCGTCTGTCGCTGCGCTGTGTTTGTTGATGGCGGTCAGGGGCATTAGCTTGCCCGAGGCGTATCTGGAGCTGCAGGTATGTTTTTTGTCCATTTTTGGGTTATGTTTTGTCTATTGGCCTGTCTTGGTGGTGCCAGACGGCCCACCCGGTCGCTCTTGTGGTTCTTAATACACATAACACAATGCTGACTCGCCGCCTTATAGGTCGTCAAGCGGCGCAGCTTCTTTGTGTACCAGAATGAAGTAGGCGTGCTGAAGAAGGTGGAGACGCGTCTTGGCCTGGGGAGGAAGGGGAATCACGACTATGGTTCTGGGTATGACCGCGCTGTGGCCGGTACCCCGCCGATGCTCGTCCCCTCGCAGAACGGTGTCACGCACCAACAGAACGGCGCCGTAGACCCGCAGCGCAGCGTCGTGTCGCACAATGGCGTCGCGCATTCATACTCCCCCACGCATAGCAGTACGTATCCGCCCACCTCTCCCCCCGCGTCTCCGTCCCCACTCCGACCGCTCGCATTGTCGTCCTCCTTCCCCTCCACCTCCGTCTCTACGGCCCTGTCTAATTGTCCCGCCGTCCCACTGCCCTGCTCGGCCTCGGCTCTGCCGCCTTCCACGTCAACGGCGACTATAACTCTGAACCCGATGCCTGCGCTCCGGAATCGTCCGCGCGCGAGCACGATGCCGACGTTCATCGCGGACCACCAGACGTGGTTCAATGATGCGCGTTTTGATGGGAGCTTCCCGAGTCGCGTATTGCCGTTTTTGTATTTGGGAAATTTGTGAGTTGTTATTTCTTTGTTCTTCGGAGTGTGGGCCTTTGTGTCTCGTCGTTTTTCTTTTACTTTATTTGCGATGTTATTTTGGCGCTCATCATTCATGATTGTACGCAGGAATCACGCAACAAATGCGTACATGCTGCATGCCCTTGGAATCACTCACGTTGTCTCCGTCGGTGAATGCGCCCTCGTACCACCTCCACAAAGCAGCACCGCTTCTCCCTGCCCCCTCGGCACAGTCTCGTGCTCTACACGCCCGTCCCCCGCAGCCCACTTCGTCGCCGGAAAAGGCCCTGGCGGCCAAGGCTCCCTCTGGATCGAAGAGCGCGAAGGCCGAATCAAAGTCCTCGACATCAAAGGCGTCTGCGACGACGGCATCGACACCCTCGAGCCCCAACTCTCCCCTATCTGCTCCTGGATTGAGAAAGCGCGCCTGGAAGGCGGCCAGGTCCTCGTGCACTGCCGCGTCGGCGTGAGCCGGAGCGCAACGGTGACGATCGCCTATGTGATGCAGCACCTCGGGCTGTCCCTTGTCGATGCGTATTTGGTGGTGAGGTCGAGGAGGCTTTCGGTGTTGATTCAGCCAAATATGAGGTTGCTGTATAATTTGCTTGGGTGGGAGGTGAAGCTTGCGAGGGAGAGGTGTGGGGGAGACGAGGAGAGGTTGAAGGGGGAGCTGGGGAAGGCATTGAACTGGCCCTACCTCGCGAAGGAGGTGCACGCCCTCAATGAGAAGTATTTGACGTGAGGGGGTGCTGGTATGTGTCCACATTTTTCGTTCGTCGCTGCGTCTCCATGTTTTTCAAAATGTTCCATTGTGATTCGCATTCACTTTGTACGATTTTCTGTATTATCAGCTGTGTATTTTTGGGCTGTTGTGCGTTCGGTTACTGTTCGTTTTAATGTGTACGGTTCTATTTATTACCTTGTCGTTGTACCCACCCGATACACGTATATGCTCAATGATCATGATATCTCATCCGTCAACCTATTGTACCGCCGCGGGACCGGCCGAATACCAATAAACGACTGATGTCTGAAGTCGAGGTGAGCTTGAGGCAATATATATACTTGATTGCAGCCTAGTACATATAAGTTACTAGAACGGTTCCGCACTGAATTATGGTGACGGGCGCAGGGTGACTCGAGAGCTTTAAGCGAAGCAACAAATTTGTTTGTGTAACGGAGAAGCATACGACCGCCGTAAGGTGTTGACTGTCGAGACAAAACGGCATATCCTTCTGTGTAAACAAGCTCCGTATCAGAATAGGTCGACTCAAATATGGAAGAAATACGGACAAGATATCAGCTTCGTCTCAGACCCAAATTTCGATGGAGTTGACCGCAAAATCGAGATCGGAAGATATGAAGGTATTGTCCTTGCCCACTTCTAGAGATCGATTTAGTTTCGTCAGCGGGACGCCCTGATGGCAAACTCAGAAACTGGAACGCACCGTGACCTGTCCCAGAACAGTCTTTACCTGGGTGGTTATCAAACCATGAGTGCAAATCCTCACACAGGAGAGAGGGGGCTTACTCGAAAACAAAGCCATCTTGTAGTGTGGAGCAGTTTTGATGACAATCGACTTCAATGGTAACAACTTCGCGGCGGGTTTCACGCATTTTCTGTCCAAGTGCCAAAATCGCACGTTGCCCCGAAGCCCTTCCCACTTGCCCTTCGTCCACTGGCAGCGAGGGACGCCAAAGACGTACATCCAGTAATCATCGTCATGACTTTCAAAGTCTTCCAATATGCCATCCATGCAGTTGTCCGAAGCAGGCGGAGCCTTACTCGCAACGACGATAGCTAAAGCAGAGACAATCAATGCGCGAGTGAAGGACACCATTGGTTCTTGGTCGATAAAGCGTCAGGAATAAAGAGTGTAAAGAGGAAGGCGCACTCACGAGTCGGGTTGAAATCAGTGGGCGATGATAATCACGCACGGTGGACGTCTCGTTTTATAGGACTGAACATCGGCCATAGACCCGCCAAGCCCGACCCACTCGTCTCGGAGGAGCTCTCTCGAGGTAGAACCTGGCGGTCAGGAGTGGAGCCATACATATGGTCGCGTTGGGGAATGTCTCTTCGTTGCAAAATCCAAATTTACTGTCCATGCGGTGGCTTGAAAAGTAGCTCGAAAGTGGCCCCATTGGTCCATCAGAGTCCTCCTTAGAATAAAATATCATGTGGAACGTATATAAACCATGGTTCTCCGGGCAGTCCTAGTCCCTCTGGGGAAACCAGTCGTCCGGACGGTGTATTAGCTTTCGGATTTCAAAGTGGCTGACAGTTGAACCAAGACGAGAACGTAATGAACGCTAAGACGGAGGATGTGGTGGGTGAAAATGGGCTGAACAAAAAGTGCGAGTCAGGAAGGCGGTGAAGGTCAGATGGCAAGTGTCGAGGAAGAGGTCGGAACTCAGTCCGCTCTCAGTATCTGGTTAGAGGATTAGTCGAGACCTGGCAGTTGGTCCCCCCCCCGGGACCCAGAATAAGCCAGAATACCCACCTTAGACCGGTCAAGTCAGTGTTACTCGTTAGCGAGTACATCAATCATCAATGACATCGACAATATTAATGACAGTATTAACCATTCTCGCGGTAGCACAACTCACGAAACTGGCCCAGCTTTGACAGTCCCCTCTGAATCACTCCGTCTTGGTTGCTTCACCAGAGTCAGGATGCATTTCACGGGGACACCTTTGCGCGGGTAAATGTCCATATACCTGAACATGTTGAGGATCTATCGCCACGAAGAAGGAAAGGGCATGAAAGCCAAAAGAAGCAAGGGACGAAAATTTTGTGAGATGGCGGCAAAGGCGAGCAAATGCCCACTCAAAACTTATTTGTGGTCACTGGTGAGAGAGTCAAGGTGCTTGAATCCCTGGGATCGAGTGGGCAATAAGAGCGCAGACCATCATGCATCATGTCTGGTGGGGTACCTACCTTGAAGCGGATGTCAGCCACTACTGTCAGCGAACGGCCCGGGACTACAGATTCATCGAACCAACGATCACGCGGCTAACTTACGGCCCTGTAATCCGTCCTGAATCCTTCCAGTTCCCAAGTGGCATTGGCCATGGTTAAGACGTGGCCAGACTTTGTTGCTTTCCTTGTTCCTTACATTATTGACAATGGCAGCTTCTCTCCCGATCCCAGTCTTTAACAACCTTCAAGACTTGTATCAGAACCTCGGGACTTCACTCAATCATGCGTGAGCTCCACAGTTTCTCAGTTCATCTGGCCGCTCAGTCACTTCCTGCCCCAGCGAACGCTGGGATAACCTTGCCAAAGAGTTTAAAGCGAGGTTTGGCAGAACACCAACGTACATCGCTCGAGCACCTGGTCGCGTCAAGTAATACGAGCTCCTGTCTCATCCCAGACTATTGCTGACTGTTATGCAGTCTCATAGGTATCGTCCACCTTAACCTCCCAGACCCCGATTAGCACCTCGCCTGACGCTCAGCAAGGTGAACACATCGACTACCAACTATTCGGAGTGTTTCCTGCCGCCATCGAGCACGATATCCTCATCGCATGCGCACCCCGGTCCAGTCCGGACCAACACCACCACACGCCTGGGAGTGTGATCGCGGAAAATTTACACAAGAAATACACGCGCCAGGGTTTCACTCCCACCAGGAGACCTACGCTTGGCCCGGTAGGCTCGGAGGACGTCCCCAAAGATGCCGTGCACGTCGAGGAATGGCACCTCGACATTGACAAGACAGAGTTGAGATGGGAGAGCTACGTTAAGGCGGGGTATTATGCACGCGATGAGTTCCATTTTCTGATTTGGTGCTCGTCTAATGTACGTCTACGATTCAGGGGGTGCTAAATCACTATTTCGCACCCAACGATGCGGAATCGGTTCCGATTCCTGTAGACCTATTGGTCACAGGTTCTGTCCCTGCGGGATCTGGGCTGTCTTCCAGTGCGGCGATGGTTGTATCTTCCACTTTGGCATTCCTTGCTGTCAACGGATTGCTGGACAAGGTCGAAGAAAACTCGCAAGACGCAAAAACTATAACCAAGGGATCACTCGTGGAAATGGCTATGGAGAACGAGAAGCGAGTTGGTAGGTGCCCCTTATCCAGCTGGTCCTTCGCCCGGCTGACGAATCTTAATCGTAGGCGTGAACAGTGGTGGGTATGTTGAGATGTGTTTGACTACCTTGAAATCGGTAATTCAGCCATTTGCAGTATGGACCAAGCCGCCTCGGTGATCTCGTTGGCCAATTCCGCTCTATACGTTTCTTTCTTCCCTCAGCTCTCCGCGAAACCTATTCCTCTTCCAGGATCAAGCAACTCAGGCGGTCCAGGCACCCCACACGCCACGTTTATATGTGCAAACTCGCTCGTCGTTTCTGACAAGGCTGTACATGCGAAAACTCGATACAACCTTCGTGTCGTCGAGACACTTGCCGCTGCACGGATATTGGCGGTCCGACTTGGCGTACATGTGGGCTCTAGGGAAAAGATCACGCTGCGAACGGTGATGGCACGACTTATGGGTGAGACGGAAGATGGGGCCGAAGCGGATGAAGAGAAGTTGAGAGCGGGGTTGGAGAGGATGGCTCAGGAGGTGGAATGTCTGAGGCCACAGGAAGCCAAGGGCCATGCGGACGAGCTGGGTGTGACTTTAGAAACGATGATTGAATGGTCAGAGATGGGCAGAGAGGCCTTTAACGACGTATATCTCTCCTGGGTGGACGGTGAGTGATCCCAAAGCACCCACTATACCCTACCTCCATCTCGCCGCTTACTTTCACACATCACAGTCGAAGCAACGTACTTCCAGCTCTACAAGCGGGCCAAACATGTTTATTTGGAGGCATTGCGGGTGCTCCAATTCCGCGACCTGTGTCTCAATGCGTCGAGCAATCCCGCAGAGGGCTCGTCCGTGCTGAAAGCGCTGGGAACGCTTATGAACGAATCCCAGGAGAGCTGTGCCTCACTCTGTGAGATTACATGTCCAGAAGTTGACGAGCTGGCAAGACTGGCCATGGAGGCGGGAGCATACGGTAGTCGTGTCACAGGTTAATTCTACAATCATTTGGTGATCTTATTCACGCTGACGTCTTCATTAGGGGCGGGATGGGGCGGATGTACGGTGTCCCTTGTAGACGAGACACAGGTTGACTCATTCATCGCCAAGATCAAGGCTTCCTATGGCCCGTATAAGGGCTTGGAAGAGGAAGCGTTGCGAGAGGCTATTTTTGCGACTAAACCGAGCAGCGGAGCATGTGGTGAGTTATATTTTCCCGGGTGGAGTCGAAGAACGTCGTCTGACTACCGTTCTTTAGTGTACAAGTTCGAGGACTAAGGTGGAGGCAAGAGCACATGTCCGAGCTTTTTTTATTCCATAACGTAGACTTTTCGGCGTCGAAGAGGTTTGTTTCGATATCAACTGAGGTGGGATGGTCCGAGTAATATCGGCCAGTGGCATCTGTCGATATACCAGCTTGCAGAGGGTCGACGGACACCCTTCGGAAGGCCTTGAGATGAGCGTATGAACGAAAGTACACAGATAAGACAATAATTTGTCTCGTCCGATAGGAGTAAAAATGTTAACACTTACACGTGACTCGCCGTGGGGCTAATCGATCCTTGTGCCTCCGAAGAGAGTATGGGAGTTATAAGTTTTGGAGTCACAGTGAACTCCATGTGAGGGACTACCACGACCGTCATTTCACCATTATGACAGAATTCAAGCCCGTCTTACTTGCCCTCCCTTCCCTTACGCCTTCACTGGCTGTCGAGGTAGGCAAGTGGGGTCAGGGGAAGTACTAGTAGCTAACTGTGGAGTTAGGTCCTTCCTCATGGTATGACTATTCACCGGATCTTCGTGCAGGCGGATGGAAAGGTGACCGTTTTCTTGCCCTTGCGCTTCCCGTCCTAATCCTCATTGGACAGACCCACGACATTGTGATCGGCCCAGAGGCGCCGGAAGATCACACCGTCGTAAAATACACAAACACGATTATTGGACGATACGCCAACCGAGTTCCCGTCGGCACACACACCATTGAGAAGGACGGTATAATTTCTCAGTTCACCGCCATCACGAACGGTGAGGCTATCTACGACCGCATCACCCTGTCCTTCCTAAACTTCGCCCACAGAAAGCCCGCAGGTTTCTCTGCACGGAGGACCGAAAGGTTTTGATTTCGGAATATGGGAGCAGCTCTCATCGCTCTCCGATGCAACCCTCTTCACTGCTGCGGAAATCCAGACGATCTCCAGCAAATCACCCGGAGATTCCAGTGCCGCCATCTTCCGTCTAGTATCCGAGGATGGCGACCAGGGATATACCGGGACCCTTCTCATGGAGGTTCTAGTTGCACTTCTTCCTCCCGGAGAAAAGAAGACCGCCAGTGCCGAACGTGACCTCGGGAGTATCGTGATCGTTTACAGAGCTAAACTGCAAGACGTTCCTGATGGGAAAAAGCAGGTCACCCCTATCAATCTGACCCAGGTGAGGGGTGTGTGGCAATTACGTTCAAGTTTGTCCGTTGATGGGCACCGGAACGACAGCACTGGGGATTCAATCTTGATGCCAGTCTCCAAGATGGCACAGAGACACTTTCGGTCCTGAATCACAAGGTCGACATGAAGGTGCATCTCTAAGATTAATATCTTTGAGCGCTTTTATATGTTCTTTAGGCAAGTCATGTCGCTGAGTTACTCCCCAATTTCCTCCCTTCCGGGAAGTACGACTCTGTTGTTGAAGCCGATAACGCTAGTGGTGCCCACCTCCATCTCAATAAGCGCATCGGAGACCAGTTCCCAGGCATTGGATACGGTTATAGTCGTTTCCCCCTCTAAATTTACTCGTATTGCTCACCTTACCTGCCATGCAGATCACTACTACCTCTTGTCTCAACCTGATGATGCCCCCCACCGGATCGCACTGTCCAAATTTGTGTCCGACCTTGACGAGGTGAAGAACATTCTAGGCGAGAGGCATAGAGAGCCGGTCGTCCAGCTCTCCTCCGAGAAGTCGGGCCTCGCTGTAGAATTCGACACTAACCAGGCCGGTTTGATGTTTTATACCAACAACCACGCGAACACCAAGGGATACAGGAAGAAGATTCACGGAGGGTCTGGTGTCAAGGGCGACGGATACATTCCAGGATGTACGTACAGCCCCAATGCGACTCCCCTATAACTGAGGCTATACTTCTTGCGTAGCCGCGGCCTTCATCGAGTTCCACGAGGTACGTTAGCCCCACAATGTGACAGTGTTCCCCAATGAAAGAGCCTACCTTTTCCCTCAGCCCCTCTCCGCATTCCTGTATCCTACTAGCAACAGTACCGACACATTGCTGACCTCGGACGAAATCTACAACAACTTTGTTCGCGCAGATGTCGTGCTCAGGCAGGTTGGGCACCCTGGTGCCTAGCTACGAAAGGGAGATAGAATTTACTGCGACTGTGAGTGCTCAGAGGAAAAGAAGAGGACTTAATTCTGTAATCAGTGTGTATTTTCGTGTATCTATTGGCGTCTTGTGTTCTGCATTGCTGTTTAACGACCCCAGACAAGAAGTATGGCCGACCGGCCGCACAGCAAACATTGACGTGACACCTGTGATGATGTTTGCCTGGCCTAGGACATTCCGATAAATTCGGGCATTCGGGAACACAATAGTGGTCTATTCTTGTGCTAGGGGACGCTGGGAAAATACTCGGCAAATACCCTCCGAGTCAGAAAATCTCGGGGCAAACGAAGCAGATGTCAGCTGCATACCCGGTACTGTAGTTTCGCCGATTCAGCCACGATTCAAGGGTTCAGGCCTTCATGACCATTCAGTCTCCCCATCAACCTTTGATTATTCTCATCCCATACCCTCCTCACTGGCCCTTTCGTCCCACACAGGTCCTCGTCGTCCACAGTGTGCTCCTGCAGCGCCCGTTCTCTTCTCTACACCCCACCACGTGACGTCGCTGCCGTTGCTAACAAGGCTTCTGGCATTGCTGATGCTTCAATGTTGCGGCACTGCACACCCTTTGGGCGATGTCAAGGGCCACGATGAAACGCTTGGTTCCGTCGCTGTGATCTTCACGACCCTCCACGACAAAATCCTGCCTTCGAGTGACAAGCTCAGCAGGTCACTTGTCTATGTTTATGAGCATGGTTGCTTTCGATGATTGGAACTCAGCGTACATCACTAGTGTTCTGTACTTCTGTCAACTCAATCGCTTCCAATGTCGTGAAGAGCTCTAGTCTTTGAAGATTTTGATTTCTTCGCTCGCCTGCCAGTGGTGATCGATTTTTGCATTTGTTGGGCCAATGGGTGCGCCTCAAGCTTCCAATCCAGTGAACGTTCTCGTAGAGATAGGTACCCCGCACCGCTCTGCTCTTGATAACTCTTCATAATAACACGAATCGAGGTTCCATCGTGAATGAGTCGAAAACTGATCGATCGGTCGCGAAGCCCACGGTGCCACCTCCCGATTTCAGTGACCTTGGAACTAATGATTCCTCCCAGCGGTCTGACGCAGTATGTGGAACGAGTTCATCTTCTTGCCCCCAACAAGCAAACCAAGCGCCACACCCCTGGCAACGATGGCCTATCCCATGCAGTCTATTCCAGCAAAGTAGTAAGGATACAGAAACGTGCAAGAGGAATGGTTGTGTTCGAAGTCACATCAATATGGACACGAAAGCAAGGGCAGAGGTATAGACGCCATGACAGTCGAGTGCATGTCCAAATACGATCTGATCATGCCCAGTTGTCGATGAGAGAATCGCGCATCTCGCCAATCACTGCGGAAGATTCTTGACCTTGTAACTCTGTGAACAATGTATGAGAGGTGTCTTAGAATCTGAATTGAGTTAAGTGACGCACTGAAAGTAGCTTCGATTACACTGATTTCGGTCGCTGTTGTCTCGAGACCCGTGAATGCACACCAGTCATTCACAACAAGGCCGGCACCAATAACATCGGAACCACGGTTGACAGTCCCTGCCTGCAAAAGTTCTCAGATAGAGTCCAAAGACCACATAAGAGAGAACTCACCACTAGTGGGACCTGAAGTAAGCTACTCAGCTCGTCTTGATCCTGAACACTCGTTTGGGGGTGCACAAGCCCGCCTTGGTTCGTGATCGCACAATAACTGCCGACAAGGACGTTATCGGCGACAGTTTGGCGGAAGACTTCAACCTTGAGTACATCCGCAATAATTTCTTCGGTCTCGCGGTCGACATCTGGATGCACGAGAGCAACGTAGTCGTTACATGCGATGACGTTTCCCAGCGCGGAAAGGCGCTCTTCGACGCGCTGGATTGCAACGGCGTCGGGGAGGGAGTTGCGAAGATGTTGCAGCTCCTGGTCTGTTGTCGTCGAGGGGACGAGGAGACCATGGCGATTGCCTGCGAGAGGTGTCAGCTCCTTTAATTTAGGTCTACGATAAGACAAGACTGTCGATCACCTGCAGTCAGTCTGCCGACAATGCGTGTGCCACCGATGGAGGTGTGAACGATGGGAATGACATCGCCCAGCTCACTTTCGAAAGCGGAGTAAAAATTAGTGCTGCCTTGGATTGCAGCCAGGCAGTAGCTGTTGGTGAGCTTCGCGAAGACGCCGATATCGCTGCTGTTTTCAAATTGTATACCTGTGTGCGAGTTGTGAGGGAAGTAAAAGATCATCAAGATCTAAGGCAGCTTACGGGTCGTCATGGTCTGAGGGGGGGATTTGTACAGCTACAGATGTGTTCTTGGAGTTACTAGGAAAGCTAGAATACAAGAAAGAAAAGGGAAGGGGTACTTTTTGAGACTCGGAGCTGGATTAGATAGTTGTGTTGTGACCAGAGTCCGTAAACCTAAAGGTCCTTTTATGTATAGGGAATTTGTTTGCACCATCAAGTCAACTCGCGTCAACTTTCCGGTTCCGCACGGCGTGTGCTATTTCGCGGCTCCTCAGACCGTTCGCAACGGAGAAACACTCACCTCGAGTCAAGCCCGAGTCGCGGAAAGGTTCTGGCGCTCGCCTATGCTCAGATTAGCTTCAAAGTCCCAGCTAAATGGCTGTCGCAGACGCCCAGCGTCTTTCACTTGGTTCCGAGCTGCAAGAAATCACACTGCTCCTCAAAAGCGTACATATTCTGTCAATAATGGCTTGGGCACCATCACGGAAGTCGAGAAGATCATAACGGACAGCATCAAGGTTCGCTTCTCACCCACATGATCCACTGCAGACTCTGTAACGTGAAGCAAGGCTACAGGACCAATATCCTTCTCGACTTATATGCAGCTATGTCTTTCACACCCAATACATGGGTACTACATGAAACCCGAACATGCTGTCTTCGGCACCCAAGGCGACTTCATAACTAGTCCGGAGATCAGCCAGGTATTCGGCGAGGTACGCGTTTTTCCCGTTTGTCAGTCGGCGTGTTTGAGGTAACGAGCCCCTAGTCCCCATGACAGTTGCTGGCAGCTTGGATGCTAGAGCGATGGATGAAGAGCGCGCATCTAAAGCCTTTTAGGTTGATAGAGCTGGGTCCGGGAAGAGGTACGTTGATGGACGATATCCTCAGGGTAAACTATCTCGGCTGTCCTCCCGTCCAGTATCCACTTACGCACGCATTTGGTTAGGTGATTTCTCAGTTTAAGAATCTGCGTGACAAGCTCGGAAGTGTGCACCTCGTCGAAACGAGCACGGCTATGCGCGAAATGCAACAAAACAAGTTGTACACTGCGTCCCAGAATCTTGGTTGCAATATTGTATGGCATGATTCGGTCGAGGATATCCCCCACGATGAGGAGCAGTACACGATGCTTGTTGCACACGAGTTCTTCGACGCGCTCCCGGTGCATGTACTAGAAGTAAACGTCGGCATGTCTTCCTTTCTTATTGCTGACAGTTGGAGTGCAGAAAACAAATCAAGGGTGGCATGAAGTGCTCATTGCGCTTGCAGAAAATCCCAGTATCACATACACAATGCCATCGTCTCCCTCACCACCGCCTGCGCTTGCCGATCTGAACCGCGAACCTTGTTCCTCACGGTGGAAGCGCGTTCTTTCTCCTTCTCCAACTGCGTCATCGACTGTCCTCGGACTTATCTCTCCACGGTTCAAGACAGTTCCTGTTGGTACCCGAATCGAGGTATCGGCTGCGTCCACGCGAACAGCGCGCCAGATTGGTGAGCTGCTGGCCTCGGGGGGTGGTTGTGCTCTTGTCGTTGATTACGGCAAGGATCACGTCTTCGGCGACTCACTGCGAGTACGTGTTGCCTGCTCTCCCGTCCCTTGTTGTATTCCTCAACACGAGATGGCTTTAGGCGTTCAAGAATCACGAGATAGTTGATATTTTTAACCTCCCTGGGGAATGCGACATCACAGCCAACGTTGACTTTGCCTTGCTCAAAGAAGCTCTCGGCAACATCGGTACATTTGTGCTCGGGCCAATTCGTCTTCATAAAACTAACTTCTCCACAGTAGCAACTCACGGAACTATCTCCCAAGCCGATTTTCTCACTCGCCTCGGGCTGAGGCTCCGTGTGGACGCATTGAAACGCGCAGCCTCTACTGACCAGCGCAAGGGCGCAATCGAGGAAGGCGCGAAGAGGCTCATCGATCCCGTGGGAATGGGTACGCAGTATCGCGTGTTGGGTATTACAAGTAGGGCTACAGGCGAAGGCCAGGAGGTGTGGCCATTTATGGAGGCGCTCGGCCAGGAAAACGTTAGCGACCCAGTTGCTTAGTCTTAGTGCTGATCCTTCTGATTTGAGGGGGATGGCCTTATAACTGAATCTACAATTTGGCCGATCAACTGGTATTAGGCTACAACGACAGCCGGTATCGGTCATGTGGGAGTGACCCCCCAACCGAGGCTCCTACAAACAACAGGGCGAGAGTAATGATTCGGTCGTGGCATTGGATTTCATCTATGTACCAAGGGCACTCTTCCACCGTGGACCTCCAACTTCGCTCAGTACTCGTTCGACCTCCACCTGCTCTAGGTTTAGTATAACCCTCCGGTCATTGGGTGACTTTCGCGCAGCAGCCAGCCCATCTTCCACAAGTATAGCACGCGACGCGAGCAAGGAGTCGAGGACAAACATAAGTTCCCCGGGTGCTGGTTTTCGTGTCGGATCGTCATCACCAGTGAGGCTATCCATGTAGATATTGTGTTGCTGCTGGATCTAACTCCGTGTGCTTTGTTGGTGAGGTCTTCCTGGAGATAAGAGAGAAACGAACCTCCCCCCATTTGATCTCTTCTACACCTTCCCTCTTGATGCATTTCAAGAGTGACGCGAGCATGATGCGTTCGTGTACGCTACATTCACGAAGGTAGGCGGCAGTCGGGCTGTTCTGCATCACCTTGATCACTTCCTTCACGTCATCGGGGCGTGCGGTTCGTGTCCGAGGGTGCGCGAGTTCCACCGCTCTCCTACATAGAAAGGTGGGGGTAATTACCACATCCATAAGCTCGTCGCAGACAAATAAAGCCCACCTGCAGATATCGAGAACACGGCGTGCATCTCCGCTGATAGATGAGACTTTCATGGCAGCGAACTTGACGCCATCAGCACTGATGACATCCCTGTCGTCCTCCAGGCCTTCCTTGGCGCTGTGTAGCCGTGACTGCACGATCTTCTCGAGTTGTTGTGTCGTATATGGCTGGAAGTTAATCCTGATCATTCCTTGAGATTGATATAAGTCGAGAGTAATGGCCAATAGAATAAAGGTGGCTACCTAGCCGACTTCGCACTCTCCCGTTCATTGCTCTCTCTGGAAGATCCATGGTGTTCGCAACGGCAAGCACGACCAGTTTTGATCCGGCGATGGTTGGCCAATTGAAGAAATTATAGACCACGTCTTGCTTGGCCGTGACAAGTTGGTCCAGCTCATCCATCAGCACAACACTTTACCCGTGCAAGATCTGTAAGCGATAATGGAAAGCTCTCCGTTCATCACACTGACCAAGCGTGTTCACCAGGGCCAGCTCGAGCTCCCGCACCGAAGTGTTTGCTGAGTTGTTTGAGGGCTTCTTTAGCGCTGACTTTGATATGTCCATCTGTTGCTACGTTATGGCCTGAGATTCCTTCCCAGAGGAGATTGTAGGCAGCAGAAGGCTCCGGTATCTTCAGTCCATTGATTTCCACGTAGGTAAATGGATTCGTTTCCTATATCCATCTGATCAGAATGGGGGCGGGAGGCTGCGGCAGGGTTTAACTGACACTGTTCTGCGCCATCCGGGTCAGTTCACGAACCACAGCGTGCACCGTTGCGGTCTTGCCCGTTCCAGGTACGCCAGATATATCTGTATGAGTAGTGAGCGCGAGAAAATGTGATCTGGAAAGTGTATCCTACAGACACATCCCCCACTCCCTTCTTCCAAGAGCTCTTCAACGGTTCGCAGCACCCTATTGTACTCCTCCCCTCTGCAGGGCAACACATCCGGTCTCGCAGCGACGTGCAGGACGTGCATTGCTCTAAGCCACGGGTCTGGGGCTAGCTTCTGCAGTTGCCGATAATGTTCCTGTGTCAAGTCCGGCGGCGGAAGGCGGACATCGGGCACTTTGCGGCTGCGTTTCCGGATGGCCGCTTTAGAATGGGGCGTCGGAGCTACAAGTGTCTGTGTCCGTCGTTTCCGAGGGGTGGATTTCGGCGTTGCGAGTTTGCGTTTCTTGGATGGGGTCTTCGGAACTTCGTCCATGATCTCGTGTACATCGGGTTCCGATTCTGACGTTTCAGTCCACGTAGGAAGTAGCTCGCCGTCTACATCGTCCGGAAGTTCGTCCTCTCTATGTTCATAATCGCTATCCTTGTCACCTGCCTCCGATTCTTCAACCACAGAGTGTAATTTTCGCCTCTTGGGTGCAGGTTTCTTAGACTGCTGGACAGCGACGTTCCAGGCGGTACCGTTGGTTTGCTCCTCGACACTACTTGCTAGAGCTAGGTTTCTGTGCGCCCGCCAGTCAAGGGAATAGTAAAGCCCGCGTTGTGGGTTGATTGCAAGGTTACAGCAGAATGTTGCGTCTGCTTGATCTTGAGTAGCCCATGCTCGAGGTGGACGCTTGGAAGCTCTCTGAGATTTCTTGGTCGGTGCATCAGGCAGTTTGTCTATAACGGTGCAGTGGGAGACTATCTCGGCAGGAGTCAAGGTTGCCTCGGATGAAAGTGTGAAGTAGACCTCGTTCTACGCAACAGAATGTGAGCAAGAGATTATGTGGAGAACACAAAAACCTGACTTCCAGATGCTCCCTTCGCGCACGTATTGCCGGTAGCTGCTCCGGACGCAGAAACCAATGGACCATGACGGTCATGTTCGCGCTGCTTCTGCGTTGTCTCTCTCCTGTGCGTACTTCCCATATAGCAACAATTACGCCAACACTGAGCACCCTTGACACAGTGCGCACAAGTACCGTGTCCCCGACTTCATAGATCTCTTCCGCATCGGCGTTCACCTGACGTCCCTTCTCCTTCGCATCTCTAGCAAGGGGGACATCCTTCTTCCGCTTAAACCCACGATAAAACACAGTCTGCATTCCGGAAACTTCTGGGCAGTCCTCATCATCGGAAAAAAGGGTGCAGTCGGCGCGTATGCTGGGTCGTGTGTGGCATGGTTCACCAATCCAGGCTGCGGATTCGTCGAACAATACATTGCTGCGGGACGGTGTCACCAAGGGCTGGAATCGTTTCGAGCGGCGAGGTGTGATTGGTGTTGGTTCATCTACCATACCTTTCCTTTGGAGTGAGAGCTCTGGGTGTATACTGGCAAGTTTCGAGGTACAATTTGCAAAGCGACCGACAAGCTTGTGACAGACGCGTGACCGACGCATTTTGACGCGCTCATTTGTCACATATCAAATAAGAGCCGACTACCATCCGATGATATATAATTTGCTCGTCCTGGACCCAACAAGCCCTCTATCTTCCAGCGCTGTGTGAGCTTCACGAAGGCCTCAATGGTGGCGACGTGCAATGCCTGGCAGAACCTAAGCCTGAGCGCCGAGGCTCTCACAGTCTCTACTTCGATGACTTCGAGATCTGATCATTATCGGGGCCACTGCACTACCCGTGTTTACCGAACCCAATACATAAGACCCGGCTCTCGAACGTAAAGAAGGTTCCTACCTCTAAGCGACGAATTGCCTCTCCACCTGCCCATCCCATCGGTTTTCTCTCCAAAATCAAAGCACAAAGCTTGAGTTCACTCGTGCGAAGAAAATAGAAGCGAGTACACACCAGCGGCGCGTTCTGCGCAATTTTTATCCTCATACAAGTCCATACAGACATTGTAACGTCTCCCCACCAGGCAACTGAAGAGGAAGAACGAACCGACGTCCCCACTTGCATGCGTGAAGCGATGGCACCCCGACTTTGCTTTTTTTCGTCCGGAGGTTGGGTTTAAATGAAGTCGGTCGTGTGGCTATTGCATTGGGTGTTGATATCGATATTTGGAATGTCCAGGCGGCACCCTTATCGAGAGGTAGCTGTCGCATGCAGAGTAATGGCTGATTCCACTCTCCGGAGGCTGCACCAGTAACGACAGCGAAAAAAGCGATGATAACTTTAAGGTCGGCAACCATTGTGTTTGTAGTGTGGGTCCAGGAGCCTGTGGAGTGCAGGGGCTAGTTTAAGGGGGGGAAGGCAGGTGGATACATACCGAAGGACTTTATGAGGTCGTGATGCGCTCGAAGGGACTCAGTAGAAGGTGGGTGGTTCGACGTCAGAATTCGGACTGAGTGGAGGCTCGTGATGGAAGTCCGACAGCCCTCGTCCCATGATTCCCTGATGACATGTTTCTCTTGATGCTGGGTGGTGAGTGGTGGTTAGGTATCGTGAATCGGGGAACCGGTGTCAGCACAGGCGACTTGGGCTGGGAATTGCTTACTAAACAATATCTATATTGACCTGTTTATGTATGGCCGCTGAGTTGATAGATTGTATCTTTCGTAAATCGGCTGGTAACACTGCAGCAAGTAACACTACTCTGGACTTCAAGCCTCAAGTTTCAAGAGCTTCGGGTACTTTCCCTCCCTGTCTGTAAATCTGTACATTGTACCCTAGAATCTCAAAAATATGTCTGACTGGGGTATTACTGTACTCTGTATCATTTGGTGCCCTCCAGAGCTAACCACGATCAAGCACAGAAGAATCAGACACCGATGCGGCTGCACCTGCCTCGTCCATTCCGAAAATACCCCTCAAAAGCAAGTTTCAGGGTGAGGACGAAGAAGAAGAGTCGCCTGCGGTGAGTGATCGCACCCTATGATCTACCAGCTACCTCATATCAATCGCCTCCCCCCATAGACCGACTGGGAGGACTCTTCCGAGGAGGAGGAGAAGCCATCAGCTTCTTCCGCATCTGTGGCACCCCCGAAGAAGAAGGGTACCTTGAAAGCCAAGCTTGCAGAGAAGGAGGCTGCCAGGGCCGCGCGGATAGCTGCAGGAGAAGATCTCGAATATGATGAAGACCAGGTCCTTGATCCTCGAGAAAAGGCGAGATTAGACAAGGAGCGAGAAATCAAGGCCGATCTTGACAATGCAGCTGCACTCTTTGGTGCTGCTGGCCTGGGTGGTAGGTGTGCAAGCTCCGAGAGACAGATGGTGGCACTGATCCTTCATAGGAACGTCGTCATCCGAGCTCGATTCCTTGATTTCCGCGAACCCTCGAACGAAAGAGGACTTCCAAAAGCTCTCCACGGATATCATTGAGTTTATTATCAAACGACATCAGAACAAACCACTCTATCCCTCTTTTGTCGAATACCATGTCCGTGAGCTGGCTGGGCCACTCAAAGATGTTGAAGTCCGGAAGGCAGCCAGTGGGCTGACAACACTAGCAAACGAGAAACAAAAGGAACAGAGAGACAAGGCGAGTGGAAAGAAGAAGCCGAAAGCGACTACGAGGCCTGTGCTCGGCGCTGCCAAGGTCGGGACGAAGTACGTTTTATCTCTCCATCCGGCATGCATTCTGTATACTAATTTGGGCCTCCTAGGTTTGATACAGGGGTGTACGAGGAGGCATTGGATGACTTCGGGACAAACGGTGACGATTTCATGTAGAATATGCATGCACTATGTCAATTATTTTTCACTACCCAGTTGGATATGAAATTTGTTGCGAGCTCCCTCATGTCCAAAACAGTGCAAATAGTTTATGGTCACCTCCATTCACACGGAACAGATCACTCTTCATTATCGTCTTCCTCCTCGCTTTCCTCATCGTCGTTTCTAAGGCCAACAATACCTCCGCCCTCTTTTTCTTTGAGTTTTCTACCTGCTTCTGCAAGTTTTGACCCAAACGCCTTTCTGGCACCAGCATTTGCGCCAATGTCCCATATCTGTAGCTTCGCCTTCGATCCCGCGGCAGCGAGAGTAAGGGGGTCGTCTGGCGAGAAAACAGCAGAGAAAACTTTCCCCTGGATTCGAATGAGTACCGAAACAAGTCGGATGTGCACTCGCAGAGGAACTTACCACTTCGAGATTCCGCGATGCGACCATACTAACCTGCGCCTTTCCACCAGCGCTCTCATCCACATTCCATACCTTGACCATTTTGTCCGTGCCGCCCGTACATATACACCCGCGGATGTGTGGGTTCACATCTAGCGCGGATACCGCGCCGTCATGAGCAGAGAGCGTGAAGCGGGCAGGCGACGGTGATTTTAGATCTGTGGGAAGCGCTCGTGCGTCAAAGTTGAGGACTATGCCATTTTCCAGCGAAACCTATCCCCAAGAGTTCAGCAAAGGAAAGGTAACCATTGGGATGGGTCTTACATAGAAAGCATGACTTTCCCATGGGTCCCATCTCAGTGCCTCGACATCAGCACCGAGGATAGCGCCAACGCCAGTATCTGGAGCTCTTGAATCATAAACGCGAACAGTGCGATCATAACTGCCAGACAATAGAACCGTAGGGTCTTTTTCGTTCCACTGAACACTCTGCACCTTGTCTTTGTGCACGCCAAAACTCCGTATTGCCCCTGTGCTTTCCTCATCCCCAGTGGGTGCGCGGCTTAAGTCCCACAGTTTGACTGTGCGGTCCGCGGATGCGGATGCGAGCATATGTCGGTGGACTTTGTTCCATGAGATACTCAGGACGGCGTCAACGTGGTGTTGTTCAGAGATGGGTCGGTGTTTCTCCTTCTTGCGTTTTTTCTTGCCGGTTCCCGCTGGCACTGGGACATGTGCTGCCGTTTTATCCGGCCTACCGAGGACCATATCAGGGTACATACTCTCCACGACATCCAAAGACCATATCTCGATCTCAGGATCAAGGGTCCCCACCGCGATGTAGTTACCGAATTGTGGAGGAGCGGCGGTTGAGGATGATGCAGGAACGAAGTCGAGCCATTCAAGACATAGAGGGAAATTGGGGAGCATGAGGTCGTGGTGGACATATAGATTTTCTTCGGATTCGTCGTATACATATATTTCGAGCTGAGAAACTTCGTCCTCTGTTTTGGCAGTAACGAGGAGGTTATCTGTGGGAAGAATTTCCAGGTCTTCGCGCTCATCGTCTTCCTCGCCCTATAAAGCAAGTAAGTCGATCTGTGGGCGATTGCTGGAGTGAGGGCACATACTTCCTTTAGTGTTATATATGGGTCATCAGCATTATCCCGGTAGAACGTCAGTCCTTTGATATTACTGAAAGGACCAGTTCCTATACGAGGGATTAGTAGCAATACCATCTCTGAGGGACACACCTACCATCTTCTTTCACATCATCATCGTAATCATCCAGGTTGTACTGCGCCAAATCGTCAGCTTTCGGCTTGGGTGGAAGGTCCTCGTCCATCGCCATCGGATCGTCTTCCTCACTTGGCACACATAAAAGGAGTCAATCGTACCTAACGAAACGATCAGATGATGAACACTCACTCGACCCATTCGTTCTCATCGTCAGGTGCGTCGTCTGCCTCCATACCCTCTGCGCCGCGGCCCATCTTCTTGGCGGCTTCGTGCGCGCGCTCGAGCTCTATCCGCGCATCTTCGAGCTCTATTCGTGCGAGTGCGCTGACCCGCTCCAGTTCCTTTTCGTCAAGGACGTATTTGTGTGGATGGCGAGCTGATACGCCCCGCTTTACCCTACGTTATCGATCTTAAATTTTTTTGCACCTTCGCGTAAAGTAGGAAAGGGCGCACCATGACACGCAGGATATGAGATTGCTCATGGGAGTCGTCCCTGGCCTGCCGATGGTGGTTTACAAGCAGTCGGATTTTTTGGAGACCTGTATTGGTCCCGTGACTTATTATGAGCCGCAGGTCTGTATGGTCTTATGTATTTAAAGTTCTTAAGGAACTGCCCCACCCTGGCTCTTTACTTGAACGTCGGCCGCTGTGCTCTCTGACTTGCCTCTGACCGGTACATCAACCTGGGCTTGGGTGCTGATAGCTGTTCGATTGCCTAGGGAGAAGGAACAGCTCGTGGTCCGCTGTGCCCGAATTGATCTGGGAGCAGGAGACTCGTCAAGTATTGGGTGGGTTTGGAAACTGGACACGACGTGATTGTATTGCCCACTGTGGACACCATCTGACCAATACTGTTTACAACGCAGAACAACCAAGCTAAGCCATGTATAAGATTCTTGTCACTCCATCTACAGCCCATGGCCTCACGCGCCATCCTTAACGGCGAGCCAGGATGGCCTTGTCGATATGGCTTTCCACCACCTAGCGACAGAGTATCAGTCAATATCGGCCAACAGCGTCTAGTCAAACCTCATGGGTAAAGTTATGTGCACCTTGAAACATTCGGCCGCTTGCTAAATATGTCAAGCTCAAAACCGGGACCCTCCAACATCGTGCCTAAGGGGAGATGGAAGAAGTCTGCCAAAGTGACGTTCTGCGGGATAAATTTAGGTTCAGCCACCCCCATTCTCGCCCAGTCAAACCGTTTATTAGCGGCTCAACGGTAGCAGGAACCAGTTCGAGGCACAACTGAGACTCACATCACCAGCGAGGTACGTTTGCTTCGCGAGAATCACCTCGTACGCATCAAGTTTAGTATTCAGTGTCGCTAGCATCTCAGCCATTCTCGCTTCGTCTGTCTGTAAGCCCCGACGGCTTATCAGATCAGTCTTTGCCATCAGCATTTCCCGCTTACATGCCACTGTCGTTGAAAACTCACAGCTTAAATACCTTCTCCCAGGCCACCCCGTACGCGAAAGGATCAAAGTTAAACGCCTTGATCATGCATCAAATGACGAGCACACACTGAGAGGCAGTACCAGATACTGACCTCAATCGATGCTGCACACTCAAACTGTGCTTCTGCCTTCGGGTCATTTATAGGAATCAGTCCGGGGGTCCCTTGCCCAGCATACTTCTTAGCAAGATAGCGTGCAATCGCGCGGGACTCGTAAAGTACGAAGCCGTCATCATCCTACGTTTTTCCATGTTTGATGCTAGACACCCATGTAGGCTGGAGGAGAGTACGCACGATATAGGGCACCTGCCCAAAAGGCTGGTTCTGCGTGTGCTTAGGCAGTTTCTGTTCTCCGTTTCGGATGTCGACAACGACCAACTCGTATGGAACATTCAGCTCTTTACAAACCTGTGCGACGCTCCGAGTCTTGGTTGAAATCGAGAGGCCGTATAGTTTGAGCACCATCTTTGTTCGGTATAGTGAATAGCCAGTGGGACTATGTGGTGTATAGGCGAACAATAGTTGCTCGTTTGTTAGCAGCAAAAGATTAGCGGTTTGGGGCCGCTGGAACGGTCAGCTGGATATAAGAGGTGATATGCTCTTCCATGATCATGCCGGGTGACCAGTCACGCCCAATAAAAATCGACACAACGGATATGGGTGGGTCATGCTGCCTTCGAGTCATGCGACGGCTCCCGGCTCGAAGTGCAGCCGGCCACCGGGCCGCCTAGTGAGCTGGATTGAGCCTACTATAGTAACTGACTTCAGCCTCTCAGGGTGGTCATGCCTGGATAAAAACCACAAACGATGATAACAGCTCTAACGAGCGACTTTTGGAGACCATACTCGGTTACTGCCTCTCGATACGACACGCACCAGATGTGACGCTTTGGCAGGAAGGAGCTGGCGGCTAAGAATCGAAATCGCCGATATCCTCGGGAATATTGGTGGATGGAGAAGAGTAGCGAATTGCGGTCAAAGCCCTGAGAAATTGGGGCACTCACGAACTCCAATACATATACTGGCGGACGCAACTTAAAGGCAGATGCATCGGAAAAGGGAAAGGAAACGCACACAACTACACCTCCATACCTCACCTCGATGTTGCAACTGTCAAGTCCTCGCCCATTTGACAGATCGCAGTCCCTGTACCAAGGTATTCGATAGCATGAAGAAAGCGGCAAAGGTCTTGCAAATCACACAGTGCAAAGACTAACCAGGTTGAAGTAGAAGTGCCTATAGTAGGTCCCTAATAATAGCTGGC
Organism: Leucogyrophana mollusca; assembly: GCA_021014945.1. Taxonomy (NCBI): domain Eukaryota; kingdom Fungi; phylum Basidiomycota; class Agaricomycetes; order Boletales; genus Leucogyrophana; species Leucogyrophana mollusca. The sequence continues at coordinate 8,825 of MU266389.1, read as the reverse complement.
ATGAGCCTGGCCGCGTAATGGATGACGATGTTATGGTGCGTATCTGAGAAGGTTCAGTTTCCTATTAACACAACAATTCCTGCTTGGACAATATTTCTTATGGCAAGGGCAGCTGCACTCTACATTAGTTCAAACTCAGCGAATATTTGGCAACAGTCGCCGATCTAAACAATGTTTTTACAACGCCTTCCTTGTTCTGCGATATTCTCACCAGAACGGTTGCCACCAAGAGCTTGACCAGCCCCCACCGGCATCCTATGTTCAAAGCCAAAGTGTCTCATTCCGATCTGGAGTGTCCCATCCGACCAAAGCCGTGTGCTATAATCAGTGCATATCCCGATAGTTATGGCTCAAATTGAGCGTGGCTTACTCATCGTTCCTCTTCCATCGATGCATAAGCATAAGCACATCGGTACTGTTTTACCATCCATCAGGGTCTCCATATCGATCGTCGCGCTATCTCCTCGAGTTCTCCACGAACCGCGGTCTTTTGTGCGAGTGCATTCCCACCTCATGTCTTCCTTGTCAGCTGATTGCCATAGTTGTCCAGTTTCCTCGCAATTCTCACCTCCTTGCGTCATGGAAGCTGTCGTCGCAGTTTGCTTAACCTAGCAAGGCATTAATTGCTCAGGATCTGCCACAAAATCTCCCTTTACCAAGCCTCTCTCACGCACTTGCATTTCTTATAAGTAAGCTGGCCAAGGTGAAGATGCAATCCTCAGACTCACCGACAACCAACTCCTTCATCGACCACTAATTATCACGACGCAATGGTTCTTAAGCTGTACGGTTTTAGCACTTCGACCTGCACACTGCGTGTCGCTGTCACTCTCTCGGAGAAGAATGTGCCCTTTGAGTTTCACCACATAGATCTGGTCGGGGGCGCGCACAAACAACCCAATTTTACTGCGTTCCAACCGTTCGGGCAAGTTCCATACATTGTACGTTATTCCTAGTCTTACTTGCCGACGGCTCACGATTGTGTTACCCTTGCTGTATAGGATGACGACGGCTTCATTTTGTACGAATCTCGTGCAATTGCACGCTACATTGCTGCGAAATATGCTTCCCAGGGCACTCAAAACCTACTGCCCTCTGAGCCGAAGGCGAACGCCCTGTTCGAAGTGAGTGATTGCATATGATCGTACTCAAGTCCTTATACGACTCTTACGGCAGCAAGCCGCCTCCATCGAAACGTCCAACTTTGACCCTTTCGCGTCCGGTCTGGCTTGGGAATTGAAATTCACGAAGTGAGTGGCGCTATCATAACGATTAGAAGCAGATCCGAGCCGTTCACCCCCAGGATGTATGGAGGAAAGACTGACGAAGCCCGAGTAGTCACTCTTCGTTCTACTTTGAGCGCCAAGCTCGATGCTTATGAGGCAATTCTGGCGAAACAAAAATACCTCGCTGGCAATGTCAGTTGTATACGCTATTCCCCACGGCCTTTGCTTGAAACTTATCTGGACTACGATTTCCCAGGAGGTTACGCTCGCTGATCTGTTCCATCTGCCTTACGGGTCTGTGATCCTTGGCATTGGCGTGGATGAGTTCACCAGCCGGCCCAGTGTTGCTAGGTAGGACCTGTGTTTGTTCTCTGGCCACCCCTTGGTTAACCTTTCGTCGAACAGATGGTGGAACGACATTACCTCCAGACCTTCCTGGCAGGCGGTGAAGAATGGCGTATAAAGTTGGCTTACCAAGGCTGGTTTTCGGTCCATTATCTAAGTAGCAGACAGCGAATGTAAAAAATGAGCAGTGTACGATTCTAGTTACGAAGATCAAACCCATTTGACCGGAATTCAGAGCGTCACAAGCATCCGTGCTTCCCGGCAGTTTCAGCTCCACACTCCCAATTACGACTGCCGTATAAGTAAGCATCAAATATGGATCGCAACGAATTGAAGGGATATCGTTGAATCTTGGTATCATAGACGGACGCCTAGGCTCGATTCCAGCCGATTTTCCAACTCCGCAAGACTACGTTGTGAAACGGCTGGGCGAATTGGTAGCGGTTTTGGCAGGCCCGCCAAATCAAGTTTCGGACTTAGTGAAATTTCGAGCATCGTAGTTCCCCCGCCTTCGTCGTCGTCGCTGTCCACGTCCAATGCGGCGTTATCTGCAGCTAACAGGTTCAGCATAGGTCTCGCGCCAACCCGTGGATCCTAAAAATGATTCTGGTGCCGCGGATTGTGCTTGCTCGGCGTCGTATCATGTGTCGTTCATTTGCAAGGTGTGTCCATCAGGAAATCCCTTTCCCCGTAATTATCCCAATTGTCTGATAATTTCCGAGAAACATCGATAATTGCCGCCAATCGCCAGATTACTCGAATGCCGAAACTTGGAGAGGTGGTTTTGCAATCTTTGACAATTAGCTCTATTTTGTTTCGAATCACCATGGATTATTCAGATTTGGGTTTACACGAAGAAAATTAGCTGGCATTAAATTCAGTGATTACAGTGTGGGTATCAATGCACGGGAATCATAATGGACACGGGAGGTGACAACGAGGAGGGAAATCACGGGTATCCTAGGCTTCTGGCATGCGAGCAAAGTCCAGGCGAGCAAAAGCGCTCACGCTAGCCGCTGGCCGTTCGATGTTCGATTGAGTGCTGCTCGAAAGCACCAGTGTCAGATGGAATGAATGGAAAACAGTGAACGGTGACATACCAGACTTTACAATGTAGTCGTGCCATGAGGACATGGTATTTCTTACGACTATTTTCGAAGATGCGTGCAAGGAAGTCTTCGTGCCTCTCATAGACACTCAGGAACTGGTTTGCATTGAATGTGCCCTTCGTAGTTGCTGACGGCGGGCTTCCACTTCGCCAATCCACGAGTACAGCATATAGCTACAAATGAGTAAGCTGCCGCAACAACACTGGCACTGGAGACGTACTGCTGTAGCCGCCAACGAAACCATGGCCGAGGGTAACTCGGGATCGTCGCTGTCATCCACAACAGATGTGAAGTCATCGAGGCATTTCATGCCCAAGGATGTTGGTCCATCGAAGAATGCAGCCTTAAGAACTGCTATCATAGCAGGGTGGCAAAAGGGCTCGTGATAGATAGCCTCTCCCTAAACATGTCAGATGAGTTGACTATGGTATGTGGAGGATAAACGAACATACCTTCGCATTGCATGGATATATGTAAGCATCGTCTTCCAAAAGTTCAACAATTTGGTCTGCGCAGCCGGATCGCAAAAGGTACTCGCTGATGGCGCATTGTGACGCGATTTTCTTAATGTCGCCACGGAATTTGCTCAACCGACCAACTGGCTAATGGAAATCAGATGGCAGTAAGGACCAGAAACTTTGATTAGGTACATACCACTGCTGCGAGTGCTCCAGCATAATCTATATCCTTTTTGAGTCTCTGCTCAATGTTTTCGTAGTCTAGCCGCTTGGCAACAGCAACCAGAGCCTTGATCGCTGTCTCCGTTTTGTCATCGGAAGGGTAGGCATTAACAAAAACAATGGACTTGAAGAACTCTACAATGGTGGCACGGAGGATCTTCCGGATATGCGGCTGTTGCTCCTTCAAAAGGATGGTTTTCCCATCTGTGGAATAAACAAGGTGAGTTTCCTCGGGCCACGTCACCCTTTGCTCCAGCTGCAGTGTTTTGAGTTTGCGGCCTTGGAGAGAGCTCAGATTATGGTTAGTTTCAGAAGGGCTCTTGTTGACATTGCTTGAGTCTGAGTCCATCTCCGAGTCAGAAAATTGAGGGCGCTGCAGCATGTACATTGCAACTCAGATTTTGGGTGATGGAGAAAGAAAAAACGAACCTCCATTTCACGCCGTGCAGCCCTTTTCCCCACAGGCTTCTGGAAGTACGTTAGTGATGGTAAGTTGCTCCTGCAAGCGAGGGTTAATTGGAGCCTGACCTTGTATTTGCCTTTCGTGGTGTTGCGGGAGTGCGGTGAAGCGTCGCTTTCGGGCATGCGGTAGTAGACAATAGAGTCTCCGAGTTTCTGAAAGCAAATGGGACCAGGGGGATTTCAATGGGACTCGGAAAGATACTGACCTTAGTATGACTGCCCTTGATATTCTTGGCCTTCTTGCCCTCATCGTCATCACTCTCTGGAGGAGCAGTGGCCATTGACATTGTCGAACTCATGCTAACGGACCGCGAGTGTGATCGTTTGGTGTTCTTTTGCATGACCACCGGCTTTGAGCTGGACTCAGAATTTGGATCATCGGTAAAGCGTGGAATCTGTTGCCCTGTAAGAGGTTACAGTTATTTGACATCAAAATCGGTGACGTACCTCTCTGCTGAGCGCTTGCTTGAGCTTTGTCGGATTTTTCTTCAGTGTGTCCAAGTGTTCATCAGCAGACTCTGCACTCTCCTCCTGAGGCTCGAATTCTCCACTTGGACCTTCAGACACACTGGTGCCAGTTTCATTATCTGACTCATCTGCAGTGATTGATGCACGAGCATGGGCTGTCATGGTGGATTTTTGACCAGGTGGGGTGACACGTTTCTTGCTCACTTGTTGCGATGATCCATAGATCGTCAGCATCAGTTTCGGCATGTTTTGAAGAATCTCCCACCTTCACTGGTCTCGATAGCTGCATCTTCGTCAGCCACATCTTCCACAAACTTGTCACTCCTGCCATTGCCCAGAGGGGCTGTGTGGGGTGTGCGAGGTGAGTAAGTATACAGTGATGTTGGTCTATTCAGTTGACTAAGTCCGCCACTTACCCTCAGACTTCACCGAACCTCTACGTGCCTGCTTGCTCTTAGGTGCAAGGTCTAACTCTGTAGTGGTAGGTGCACGCTTTCTTCGGGATACCGTCGTGAGCCACACTTCACGGTTCCATAACTCAGTGAGTGAGTCCATTTGTAGTGGCTTTTGAACGGCTGACCTTTGGTATCCATAGCATTCGACAACGCTTTGCGAACAGGCCCTTGGTCCCAATTCATGGTGAGTCTGTGAATTCATATCAGGCAAAACACCTACGTTGGCTTACAGCTGCTTCAGCGCTTTCACACACCTCCCCACTGGGGTGCTTCTTTCTCGACTTCTCTGCCCTTTTTTGCGTGGATATCTGGGCTGACGTGGCCTTCTTTGAACGGGTGCCAGTCATTGTGGAAAATAAAGGGCGACAGTAGTAAGTTGCTCTAAAATAATATACTCTGAATGGAAACTGAACGAGTGTGGATTTCAATGAAAAGGAATGTGAGGGGCAGTACGAACTGTGGAGGGATACGTGGGGGAATATAAAGAATGGGAGGAGAAAGCGAAGGTTCACGTTCCGCTACGCACTAAGTTTTTTTGGAGGTTTGTTGTTTTTCGCTTGACAGGTTATATTCCCTTGCTGATCTGAACACTCGCCACCTCATCCGACAGTCACCTAAGAGACTATTTTTTGTGCTCGTACTTTTCACAATTTATTCGAACAATGGTCACTTGCGCAGGATGTAAAAGGAGTTTTAGCCTCAGTGGGTATTTCAGTCATCTCACGCAGACAACCAATCCGCCTTGTGCAGAAATCTACCGACGTAGTCGGCATTACAATCCCGAATCAGAGGATGAAGACAATGATGATACAAGTTACGCAGACAATGACCCCATCACATTCGAAGGTGACGACAACAAATTCGAGTGGCCTGAAGAGCCCACGCATAGCTCCGAAGATGACGCTGCAGATAGTGAGCTCGAGGGCGATGATGATATTGATCGTGATGAATGTGATGCTGGAGCAGCTGAACTCGAGGGTGGATGGGAGCCCCCATCAAACCATATTGCAGCTGATGACCCTGCAGACAGTTCCGATAGCGACACAGACCACTCTCTCTCTCCCACCGGATCGGATCGTAGAGATCGCGAGGAAGCAGAGGCCCCATTGCGACAGCAACCCACAATTGTGCCGTTTCCTCTTCCTAGAGCTGGTGCAGCCATCCGGCAGGACGAAAACACTGCCTTCGAGTCCTACAAGCAAAAATTGGACGACTCGGATAATATATGGGCTCCTTTCGTGTCGAAGATGGACTACGAAGTTGCACGTTGGGCCAAACTTCGTGGTGCCGGTTCAACAGCGTTCTCCGATCTTCTCAAGATTGACGGTGTAGGTAATCCTGTTTAGTCCTGTGTCTACGAGCTCACGTCCTTTCTGATTCAGCTCCGTGATGCACTTGGCCTGTCGTATGGCAATTCCCAAGAATTAAACAAGATTATTGACAAGAAATTGCCTCAACGTCCACGGTTCCAGCGCAAGGAAATTTTCGTTCCAGGGGACCCTGGAGAAGCATTTGACGTGTATTTCCGCAATGTGATGGAGTGCATTGGGGCTCTCTATGGAGATCCTGAGTTCTCGCAGCACCTCGTCTTCACACCCGAACGACATTATGCCGATGCCGACATGACTATTCGAATGTATCACGATCTACACACCGGCAAGTGGTGGTGGAACACTCAGGTATGTGATGTCAACTGCGGCGTCAAATTTCATCATACTAACCAGCATAAAAACAGAAGAAACTTGAGAAGACCAAACCTGGTGCAACTCTAATCCCAATTATCCTCTCCTCCGACAAAACACAGATTACTATGTTTCGTAACAAATCTGCATACCCCGTTTACATGACCATAGGCAACATACCGAAAGATATCCGCCGCAAGCCGTCCCGCCGTGCATGGATCCTCCTTGGCTACCTGCCCACTTCTCGCCTAGAGCATATCTCAAACAAGGCAGCACGTCGCCGCACTCTGGCAAACCTGTTCCATGCTTGCATGCGCCACATTCTTCGTCCTTTGGAGAAGCCGGGAAAGGAAGGAGCAGCAATGAGAAGTGGAGATGGCATTGTCCGGAGGGTTCACCCTATCGTTGCATGCTACTCGGGTGATTACCCCGAGCAGGTACTCGCAACAGGAACGAAGAGTGGGGAATGTCCGAAATGTGACATACCCCACCAGGAACTCGGAAGCCCAGACATGCCTGCGAAGTTGCGTGATCTCAAAGCAATTCTCGCTGCGCTTGCCTTAGTCGACGACGATCCCGTACAGTTTGCGACACTGTGCACTCGCCAAGGCATCAAGCCGCTCTACAAACCCTTTTGGCAGGAGCTCCCACACGTCGACATCTTCCAGTGTATAACGCCGGATGTCCTCCATCAACTGTATCAGGGTGTCATCAAGCATCTCATATCGTGGATCAAAGAGACATTTGGTGACGCAGAAATCGATGCACGTTGCCGCAGACTCCCACCGAATCATAACATCCGCCTTTTCATGAAAGGCATCTCGTGTTTGTCGCGGGTCAGTGGAACCGAACATAATCAGATTTGTCGGTTCTTACTGGGCATTATCATTGACATCCCCCTCCCTGGAAATATGGGGAGTAGCAGGTTGATTCGTGCGACTCGTGCACTACTCGACTTCCTGTATCTCGCCCAATATCCCTGCCACACAGATATCACCTTGCGGCTCCTCGATGATGCTCTCATGCGCTTTCACGACAATAAAGATGTCTTCGTCGATTTAGGTATTCGGACTCAGTTCAACCTGCCTAAGCTGCACTCATTTCGACACTATCTACATATGATCCAGCTCTACGGCACCACCGACAATTATAACACCGAGTATACCGAGCGGCTGCATATTGATCTCGCAAAAGATGCCTACCGAGCAACAAACCATAAAGACGAATACACACAGATGACCCTTTGGCTTGAACGACGAGAAAAAATGCTTTGGCACAACAATTATATCCGATGGCGCTGTTCCGGAGCCTCCCTGCCTCAAGAAATAATTCCACCCGACATGGAATACCTGCGCGAAATCAAAATGACGAAGCACCCATCCTCGAAGGGAGTCACTTTCGAGAAAGTGATTCGAGATTATGGTGCAGCGTTCTTCACCGAGGCCCTTGCACGCTATGTCATTCTAGTGACACAGCCAGAGCTCCCCCGCGCCCAATTCGAGCGTGCAGCTGCTTCTGTCATTCTTCCATTCCGTTCCGTTTGGGTGTATCACAAGATAAAATTCCACGCCATCAACTCTCTCGGCCACACGGATCCATCAGTCACCGTCGACTCGGTGCACGTTCAGCCGGAAAGAAAAGACCGCCGTCGCCGTGTTGTTCCCGCACGATTTGACACAGTTCTGGTGAACGGCGGAGAAGGTGGTATAACTGGAGTGGAAGGTGAGTGGTGTCTGGTTGTGGCATGTTTCGTACTCACGTTGTTGGTCAGGGTTCCGTGTTGGTCAGGTTCGTATTGTGTTCTCCCTTTCCGATTCGGCCAAAGACGCCTTGTTCCCAAATATCGAGATCCCGTCTCACCTGGCGTATGTCGAATGGTTCTCACCATTCGGAGCACCCGAGTCCAATCATGGCATGTACAGAATCTCTCGCAGTTGGACACCAGATGGGGGGCGGCTTGCGAGTATTATCGCTGTAAAGGACATTCGCAGAAGTGTTCATTTGATTCCGAAATTTGGCACTGTCGCACCTCGACATTGGACTAGTAGTAACGTGCTAGAGCTATGTAACACTTTCTACGTGAACTCGTTTAGTGACAGACACGCATACTTAACAATTTTATGATGCTCGGTTTTCCTTCTTATGAATTAGAGAGATTATCGTCGATTACCTCGGATTATGCATTTTGTACAGAATTGTGAGACCTTGTGAATAATTGCCGCGGAGGGGTTTTCCTGATGTCAATGTGTTGGATTAGCTTCAGGTAAAGTGTTTGATACAGCGCCGACAAGTGGTTTTACTCGACGGTATTGCTGAAGCATCTTGAAGTTTACATTGAAGTTCTGGCGAGGAGATGTTGATCTTCACGGCAATGCCACGAACCCAGCATATCAGCGGT